>JAPYZO010015324.1:0-12830 GCA_030522905.1 Torymus flavipes
TCTCTCTCTCTCACCTCTCTCGCATTTTCCAGCGCAGCGAGACCTTTCCGCGGATTTACCGGCCGCGCGCCCGCTGAAAGACGAAGCGGCGACTGAACGTCTATTCCGGCGCGCGATATGCTGTGAAATGGTCTTATCTGCGGCTAAATAACCTGCATGTGCGCTATATAGCTACAGCCCGGGAAAGAAAGAGCACGGCGGCCGGCTGATAAATTACGAAAGGAATACGTCGCAGGCGCGCGGCCGTGTGCAGTGCGCGCATATACCCGAGTCATTAATTATAACGCGACGACGCGAACCAAGGGGCCGATCCCTGAACGCGCGAACGCGTCCGCGGTGGCAAGAGTGTAGCCACCGACGCCTTCGTCGTCCGCGACGTGTCTATTTCACGTTTCTAGGCTTCGCGCGCTGTCGGACTCACGGCTCGTTGAGCGCTGTTGCATCAGCTGCTGCTACCGGAGTGTCCGGGATGATTAGTGTAATCGCCGTCTTAATTTAGTAGACGCGAGCGCGCGCAACTGACTTTCCTACTCCGCACCCCCGCCATCGCTCTTCCGCACCGACGACGCTGCTTTGTTTTCGTTGGACGCTTTTTTAAGGGTGGAGAAGCCGACTCGCATATACACACACACTCACGAGTCTTGGACATTGTTGTGTGCGCGAATTGGCCGGACGCGCAACCCGAGTAGCAGTATAGAGCTCTCTCTCTCTCTTTCTGTCTCTCTCCCCGGGATTATTTATAACCGAAGAAATTAGTCTTGATGATAAAGCCGCCCGGCGAATAATTCGTCGGCTCTGTCGGCGACGCGTCGTCATTTGTTTCGTATATGCGACAAGCGCACGCAGCGTATACGACACGCCTGACGCCCGATGTATATATTTTCCTATTGAAATCGTATATAGACTGCAGCGTGTGAACTTGATGGAAATTATGGATGCGCCGGATTCCGCGTATCGGTGTTAAAGGCAGCGTGAATGGTTTGTTTAGCAGTGATGGAAGGGGAGGGATCTCGGAGCAAATGGCTTAAATCAGAATAACGCATATCAAGCCGAGCGCGCGTCTATGGCATCCCTTGATAAGGGTCCGCAAAGGGCTCGGTGAATGATTAGAGATATTAATATTGCTCGCGCTTTAGAAGGGTGAAAATTCTCGAACGCCGTGCGAGCAAAGGGTATAAGCCTTTGACGTGTGTTGTTGTCTGTTTCGCGAGGGTAGATAGCTTCGTAAATATTAGATTCGTCAGGATAAAGGAACTGTATATGGATCTTATTAGAAAGGACGAACAGAAAAGAAAACTACAAGTGATTAATACGTTCAGACGATTCAGCGAATTAATAACGCCCTGCAATCATTATCTCCAAAGCGAGCTACTTTATTGACCATAATACGGGAATCCCGAAGCAACTCATTAGTCTGGGGGTCTGGAAAAAGCCACAGAAGCCCCTCGGGCAGAGTGGAGAGGGGCGCTATACTCGCTGCTTAAAATTTAAATAGCCGGCGAACCGTTGTTTATAGCCACTGCAGCGAATATTTCTCGGCGGCGAGCGAATCTCGATCTTTCGGCCCGATTTGCGCGCCGTGCCAAACAACACTTTGGGGTGGCGGCGGCGACGGCGGTGGAGGTAGTGGTATAGAGTAGTATAGCGTCGGCGGTGCGAGCGGCGAGACTCCGCAAACTAATTCTAATCTGGCGGTACCGACAAATCGCTCGCCATAAATCCGCGACCAAGAAGCCGCCAGCGCCAAGACGCGCGTTTCGTAATCAAAGATAAACCAGCCCCCGTGCGCGAGTTTTCTTCCTCTCCCTCCTCCGCATGTGCAGTCCTGCTTTCTTAATCTGACTTTCTCACTTTTCTGCGTCTATCAGCTATACGTGTCCTTCCCAGTGCAGGATATATATATATATATCCGCGTGACCGTTGCTCGAGAGGTGCACTTTTTCCCCTCCATTGACCTTTGGCGAGAGCGAGCGACACAAGCCACGTAGTCAGCGAATGAGCATTTGCATAAGAAATACAGGTGAATAATATATATTACGTATGAAAAAAAGAGAGAAGAGGAGGCGTACTTCCGGCGCGGATATAAATAAAAAGTACGCGTGCACGCTCGCGTCGGTAATGCGAAACGCAGAGTGGCATTCGACCGGTCGAGTAAGCTTCTTCGTTTCCTGCACACGAAGGGTCTCTCTCTCTCAATTGTTCGTCCGGAACAACGAACGTTCCATCCCGCTTTTCCTCTCTGTCTCATTCCGTCCCTCTTCCTACTCTCGCGCATAGATTAATTCGTGGAATTTACATAGAAAGAGGGAGCGAGGGGAGAGGGAAGTTTGCGCTCGCGAATATAGCGATATTCCCGAATGGTTAGACGCGCGCGTTGCGTCTCTTCGAAAGGATGAGAGTGCGGGTAATCGCAGAGCGAGCGAGGGCTTGTCTTTGTTTAATTTCAGCTCTCCATCGTCCATCTATCCCGCGCGATGGGGGCATTTTCCACGTATTCCAAGTATTTTCTGTTTCCCTTGCTTTTCACGTGCGACGCCGTCCCCCTACTCGGGGATCAGCCTTTCATTAATGTACGAGCTAATCAATTAAATTCCATAAGATAATTAATTTCCACAGTCAAAGCCTCTACGTATACAAACATTATACTGCTGTGGATTTTCGACGTCTCTCGCTTCGCATACACGAGTGTATACGCAGTACAAGCACACAGATAATCTGTCGCTTATTGAATGCTCATCTTTTATGAAAAGCAAGCGTCGGAAATGATTATCTCTTCTTCGAATGAACCGAGTACGCGCGCATTACCCACCGTATAGCATAAAAGCTTTTTTACTCCAATTTTTCCATGCATCGCAGCAGCTAAGACCTTGGGCCAAAAAAATGGGGGTCCGACACGATTTTTCATTATCTTGATTTCATACTAACGAGGCACGACAATGCCGATAAATTATTCGCGAACAATTGACATTCCGGGGGCATAACGACGCCGAACCGAGACACGCATCGCTTGTGCGTGTATGTACATACATATCTGCGCATGAAGTAGGAGGAGGAGGAGGAGGTAGAAGAGCAATGAATGCGTGTGCGCTCGGGCCGTACGAAATGTCAGGACATGCGGCGGCGGGCCTGCAGCGGCAATCCACCGATGACCTTGCTGATCAAAGCAGAAAAGCATTTTGCGTGGCACGAGTGCTCGCCCTCCCTCTTTCCTATCAATGCTCACCGGATGCGAATGAATGGACGTCGGTATGCTTTTGACCAGGACGCGAGCGCGCGCGCGCGCGCGGGCACAAAGCATCTTTCTTACGTGTGCGTATACATGTGTAGTGTGCAGTGTGTACGTGCCGCTTTGCTATATACATAATGGTCCTCTCTCTCTCCGTCCCTCACTACCTCTTTCGGAGCTGCGCTTTGAGCTGAAATTAAATCTGAATTTCAAACTGCCTCCGGATCACAAAAAAGTGTCGAGGATGACGAAATAAATTACCCTCAAAATGACTTTTTGTTACGGTTCATATGTATCATATACGCTTGTAAGCCCGGTTTAATTAATTTCTGTTTGTACGAATAATCAAAAAGTATTTTAGCGATAACCATAATTCACGGTAAATTTATAGGGCGCGAGCAAGAGCAGCAGTAAAGCAGCCACGGTCGATCTCTTCTGCCACATCCCACACGCTTGTTTTCGCGTTTTCCCCCTCCTTAATTCCTTATTGCGGATTATGAATTGCCAGCCCGAGTTATACTCGCGTATTAATGCGCGTAATATGTTGTAGTGCGGCGACGTTTACGGGCTTCTCGTTGACCACGCGAATAACTTGGAATATCCCTTCGGCTCCCTCTCCCGCTCTCACCGCGAATGCAAGTAGCTCTCCGCCGAGCACGATTTTACAGCAGCAGCAGCAGTAGCAGCAGCAGCAGTCGCTGAAAAACCTAAGCACGCCAAGTCCGCGACGCTAACAACATATATCACGAAGCGCGCGCGTTTATTCGCGCAGCGGTTAACTCGGTTTGCGAGATGAGCTCTTACGGGAGAGACCAGCGCGTATAAGCTAAAGACAGTGTAGAAAAGGTAAAGTCGCGGTGCTCGGAGAGTATCAGCGCTGCAGAAAGACCGATGGAATGATTTAAGGAGGAGGAGGAATCGCCGGTGTTCTGCTGCTGCTGCTGCTGCTGCTACGTTGCTGCGTAATCAGCTTTCGATTATTTATCGCTCTATTAATCCGGGAATAGGTCCCGATCAGACGCCCAATTTGTAATCGTTAAAACCAAATCCAGCGCTCGCGCGCTCCTTTTTATCGCCGCTCGGGAGCCACTTGCTCAATTCGTGCGGGAGAAAGAGGGATGCATATACTGGTCTTCCGCGTATTATTTGCTTCGGACATCGGCTATAAATGAGCCACGCGAAATTCATCGATAACTTACAGTTTTGTTTCGAGTATATCCAGCGTCTTTTACGACTCCAGTTTTTCAACCTGCCCTCTCGTCGGGAAATAAAACGTTGAAGAGTATAAAGAGCCTTTAATGCCCATAAGGCTGAGGAGATTTTCGAGGACGGGATTCCACGGAAATTTGGCTGCAGTTAGATGCTGATTTTTATTTATAGCCCGGAAAGCAGCTTTATTAAGCAAAAAGTTACATCACGACAGAAAAATATATCTGACTTTTACGAGAAATTGATTAAAACATATTTATAAAATACAATCATTGCCAACGATTATTCTCAGCGTTATTAAAATATCGTTAATATTTACGAAAGTAGCTTCTGAAATACGCAATTATAATGTTTTTCTTTTATTTCGAAATAAGACTTTTTTTTCCACGGGTACGGGGATACTAATATCCACACACAATTGCAGCGCGTCTGGGTAATTTTGTCATCTCATAATAAATCAGCAGCCAGGAAGCTTTACCGCGAGGCGGAAAGAGGGAAAGGCTCCTCTCGTCGTCTTCGTACCAAAGGGATACAATGAAATGGTCTTATTACCCGGACGAGGCGGCTTATACGCGAGCGCGCCTCTTTTTCACGCCGCGCGGGAATTACGCGAACGGCGGCGGCGACGGCGGCGGCAAATTTTAATATCGAGTTTCGCATCGAGCTGCACCTCCGGTGGCGGCGATGAGAAACGCAGAAAGAGAGAAGTAAGCAAGACGGAGACGTTCGGCGGTAGCGCTTCATGATGCTCGCGATATCTTGTTTCTTTAATAAACGGAAACATAAGGTAATCGTATTATTTGTTCCTGCCTTTTAAACGCACTGAAACCTTTGCTGCCGCTGATCCTGTTCCGTTCCCCAATGTCTAATAATAACCGGATCTGCTGCCGCAACGCGCGAGAGGAAGAATTGTCCTCGTGGGATGAGAGATACGATGGAATATTTAAGAAGAACTTCCCTCCCCTCTCCGCAAATTTTTCTGCCCCGCGTATCGCTCATGCTACGCGTGTGGCCGCAGAAAATATTAATACTGCGGAAATATTACCATCATAGTAGGTGAAGATCTTACTCAAGGTTATATTATTATTATTATAGTTTTAGTTGAAATATAATTAATAGGCGTCGAAAGGAATAGATACATTTATACGATACTCATAAATCTTTACGAAAATACGGTATTATTTGAAAAATTACAGTAAATTACTCAAACATATAGCGTATTCAAATGCTTTTCATGCGGTCTCACATCTAGACAATCGCTGAAATACATTGAGAGATGGTACCAAATCATTCGGTCGATCGAGAAAATTAAACTGATTTGTCGCGAGCCGAGTTATAGCGGCTCCATTCTCAGCGCGAGGCCATTCGTTTACCTTTCTCTCTCTCTCTCTTTCTCCCTCGTTGCTTGAATGGCTGCGCGTGTATAGAACGCGCGGCGGCGCGCGAGTACAGAGTCAGGTGTTGAGCAAAGACGCGAGGATGAGAGAAACGCATTAACAGGTGTTATCCTCGGCGTAATAGTCGATATATCACCGCTAGCGGCTCGTGAGAGCTGCAGAAACGAGGCGTGCGCGCGCAGGCAAACAGACACACGCTCTCCCCATAGCACCATTGTAATAAACTAATAGTCTTAACAATCACCCTTTCCACACTTTTTCACACTGGCACCGCCGCATGTTCGCTAATGAAGCCGTCGCAGCGCGTACATTTGCAAGCCGTCAAGACGCGCGAAATAGGAAGTGTCGAAAGTCCGAGGGGGCCGCAAAATCCGCGACGAGATTGGCCGTAATGTATACTGCGCCAGGCAGGAAATATCGCTCAATAGCGTTAATTGAGAGGAAGTATCAGTGTGCGTGCGTTTCTATACGTCTGTGTGTCTACACGAGACAGTAAGCAAGCGCCTCCGGCGCGTGTAGGCGATTACACGCGACGCTTTCGTCTCCGAAGCGCGTGCGATGAGTCAGCTAATTTATTCAAAGCCGCGAGAGAGAGAGAATTGAGAGGAGGCGCTCTCGCGCTGGCATATTATAAGAGAGTGGTAGTGGCAGCAGCAGCAGCAGCAGCTGGAAAGGCGGTCCGGCAGTAGTAGCCAGTCTGCCTATAAAGACGCGATAGCCGAGTGTATACGCGCACTGCCACCCACCTTTAAGAAACGTAACGACTCGAGAGTGAGCGAGCCGAGCGCAATAGCGAGGCTATACTCACTTTTACACGCTCGCTGCATATTTACGCTCGCGAGTCCGCTAATGCGTGCTCTCCCCCCCTCCTCTCTCTCTATTTCGCGCTGACTTTGGATTTTCCTCGCTGCTGTCGTCCTTCTCTCTCAGCTGCACATCTTTATTTTTCATTCCATTTCTCTATCTTCTCGTTTCGTTTCGCTCGCTCTCCGCGTGTGCAGAGAGTTACCGTCTCCGTCCAGCTCTCTTTCATGTTCTCTTATTCAGCGTCTCAGCCTCCTCTTTCCTCCTTCTCCTCTCTCTCTCTCTCTCTCTCATTCTTCGGTAATTTCTGTCGCCGTTAGAGGCTCGTGCGTGCGCACTCAGTGCGGTACTGTATATGCCCAGCGTATAATACGCAGCACGCGCGGATATATTGAGACACGCGCCAACGCATTCTAATTATCATGTGCATAATGGTGGCCGGTCGCCAAGCTTCAGAAATACATCAGAGCACGCGCTCTTGCCTGCTATAGATAGGTACCATGTGCAGGATTCCGGCTCTCCCTCTCTCAAATGCCAACTGTTCATTTGCCCGCCTCTATTTGCTCTTCGCCCCCTTAATTCCTTTTCCTCCTTTCTTTCGCCTATCAGGAAAAACGCTAATTGACTCTCTAAGGAATTACTCCGCAGCCTTTTGTCCCTTTTCCACTCGACGGTTCTAGAATATATATGGGATTACGTGTGACACGACCTTTTGGATCAATGTTTTCCTTTAGCATTCTTTCTTGAAAAGGGAAACATTTTAAATAAACGCACATTATTTATAATATTATTTAAACCGTCAAGTCAAAGTATCGAGCAAATGTTAATTATCGACGATATTATTACTCGAATTTTAAAGGCTGTATCGTCTATTCTTAGTTAACTTTTATATTGATCATAAAAGTATATCTCATAAATCTTGTAAAATGTAAAACATTCAACTGCCACTATGCCGCTCACCGAAAAAACCCCCAACCCGTTAACACATCCAAGACGCTCTTTGTTGATCAGCATCTCGGAGATAAATGACTTCCTACCTCTCATTTTCCGTTCATCCATGAAGCATCCGTTTTGTCGCCTCGCGCTGAGCAGACACACACACACACACACACACGCCCTCGCGAAAGAGCCGGGCCAAAAGACGAGAAGTAAGCGCGAGCTCGGCCGAATCTTCAATCTTCGAAGGAAGAGCGAGTTGCGAGCGTGCAGAGCTCTCTCCCTCTCGTTGGTGCTGCGCGCGCGGCCTGTGAGAGAAGTTGATAGATGTGGAAATAATTATAGGCGAACTCGCTCGCGCCGACTTGGCGCAACAAGAGTAAAAACCGTGTCAAATTTTCGACCGGTAATGACTTCGACCATGCAACCGAAGACAGAGACCGAGGAGGCTCTTTGGCTATGGATAAGGAGAAATAAATAATACGGGAGATTTAATATGACGAATGTGGAATATGTTAAATTTTCCGCTCGAAGTGTGTGTGTGTGTGTGCGAGCAGGAGAGAGAAAGATCTTGCACAAAAAAACAATTAATTATTAATGAGCTGGTTGATTATTTTTCGAGGAAAAAGTGGATAAATAAATATCGATTTAATCGCGAGAGTCGTTCGGTTCATTTAAAACATATTTATCAGATGTGATAAAAAATTAAATTTATGATTTCGAAAGATTCCTTCTATATAAACTACTTTTGTAATGAAATTTTAAAAATAAATACACGTACAAATGAACACCTCCAAGATAAATTTATCTGTAATTTAGTACTCGTTAATGATACACTTTAAAATCAGCAGGCGTATGCGCGCTAGAGCAGGATGCTTTGTTCAAGTAGAACGTGACGATGCGAGAATGCAGCCTGGAAATGACTTCACACCTGTACGTTATATTCCACCGAACGTCCAAACAGCCATAAAACGACCCTTTCCCGAGAACCTCCTGTAACCGGTAAGATAAAGACGTTTGACAAATCTTCCGAATTTATCTAAACGTCGAATCGGCTCTCTTCTACAAATAAAACGGTGCTCAACAGTCGCTCGGGGCCGGATTCCCACGAGAGGGAGAGGGAAGAAGGAGCGCTCGCGGTTCCTCGAAATCGAAAATCCCCGCGAGCGCGAATTTTCAGACTCTGCACGCATAATCGAGTATAAAGTGGCGAGGCGCAAGCCGAGAAAGAGAAAGACGACGCGTCGAATGGAAGGAGATCGAGAAACGTTCGTCTATCTCTCAGCGCGCTGGGAGAAGGGAGAGAGGGACTAATGCATCGGCGTGGCCCCCGGGCTCCTCTCGGTAATGCCTAATTAATCCAATTAATCTAGGTCGGCACAAATGACCGCGCGTGCACGGCAAAGAGCGCGGCCGGAGGAGAGACAGAAAGAGGGATGGTGGGGGCCTCAAAGGCAGCCGTCCGTGTCGCCGGGCTTGATGGACGGGCTCCGATCTGGCATTCCGAGAAATTAAAGATTGCCGAAGATTTATAGAAATTCATATTTTAAATTATTGACCGTCATTAGCGCCTGTATGTGTCTCCTATCGGGTTCTTTACCTCCTTCGAAAAATCTCACTCCTATCTTGCCTTTATCTCTGGACAACTGTTACTCCAGATCAATAATAATGAATTATCAAGTATCTATTTATTTTTATTTCACTTTACCCAGAACTTTAACCCAATTGGTGATAAATTATTCAAATGTGCTCAACAGAAATTTAAATGATGATTTTATAGCTTTCAGAACAAGTTCTCGTCCAATTGACTTTGCATATACAGAAAATTAAAAAAAAAAACACGCCGTTAAACTAACAATTGTTAATAATAAGCAGTTACATAATAAACGCCCCCCTCTTTCAACACGCCGCGTTAATAAACGCTTATTACGCGACGTATAAAAATCATCTATTTCGAAAAACGAAAGAGCGATCCATTCGAGGAGTTTCTCATTGAAATTATCTCAAGGATGTTAATTGCCGCATCTGTCATAGTGTTCTCGCACTTCCATTCACCCTTTTGTTAAATGAACTCTTTTTAGCGTCAGCGGGCGTTCATGGGAGTCCCCTTCCTTCTCTTTCCTTTTCGATTCTTCGTCTTGCAGAGCGTCGATCGCACGTATACCTTCTCACACATACACACGCGGTCCTCTTTGGACGCCGGCCGCTCACGCGCGTGCGTTTCTTTGGGTGTGCGTGCGAGGAGCGCTCGGAATATATTATCGTTTTGTTCCCGGGCTCTCTCACTCTCTCGCGCGAGCGAGTATAGGCCGCGCCGCGTGTGCTTGCTTGCCGGGGCTGCTTGTCATTGGCTCATTTGTTAGATGCCATCCAAAGCATGCGGGGCCTTGATTTAATGCCTCCACCTCAAACGGAGCTGCCTCGCGCTCGCGATCTCTCTTTCTCTCTCCACTCTCTCGCTTTGCGCTTCTCTTCGCGGGCTCGAGAGGAGGAAGTTTCGAGGTATCGTGCTCACCGATTGCGAACGATTAAAAAAGAGCGAGACGAAAAATAATTCGGCGTTTCAGGTGCTTGTACGGCCGATATACGTGCGAGTTCATGACCCAAAGCGCCCGCCGTCAAAGTTTCTCGCCTACTCCTCTTGCACCTTTTATTTCTCCCCGTTTCGTTTCTCTTTCTCGCTCGCGCCGTAACGTACGTGCGTGTGTTTGCAGGAGAGTGTATATACCTCGCGCGCAGCGCGCTTAACGTCTTCCTCGAAAGACGCGAGACGAACGCGATTCGTCAAAGCAGCGATTAGGCAAACGCAGAACTAAAGTGGTCAACGCCATTTTGCATCAGGACTTAATTTGCACCCCACGTGAGTGATAAAAAAATGACACCGAGATATATTTGTTTACTAGCGAGTCGCGACGACTGCGCCTGTGTTTGACCACACTTGCGGATATATATGGAATAGTACCGTGAGGGATATTTATGGTATTAATGTTCTGTGTCGGGTGTACATATTTTGATTTCCCAGAAACATATTATTTACTCATATCACGTGCAGAGCATATTATAGTTTGATTTTTCTATAGTTGTAGGTAGATGTAATTATATAGAAATCTTATAGCTCGGATGAATACATCTGATTTGCAAATTCCTCAAAATAGCCTACGAGATAATGAAGTTTCTTAGAGACGAGCTTCATCCGAAAGTGAATAAGAAAACAGCCAGCCGCTTCGCGCAATTTTCCGTGGTCGGCAAATAAAAGCTCTGAAACGATTAAATTAACCAACAATAAATAGAGAATTATATTTGACAAGTGTTATCATTCAGTGTCCGAGGCGCGAGCGCGCGTGCCTACGCGAAACCCCCGGTGATGTATGGGGCTTGCAGGTAAAGTACCTGGTAAGTGCCCGAGGTATCTGGGAATTCATTAGGCGAAGTCGCGAATGATATCAGTCGTCGTCTCTGCATGCTCGCATCACATACACGTATGCGCTCTCCCGAGAGGTGCGGTAAAAAAGAGGGTAGAGAGGGCTCGGGGAACGAATCGCGGAGAGGGGCAGAGGGCGATTGTGGCTAATGTCGAACAATAATTCTTCGCCGCGGCTAATTAGCGAATCCCGATGTAACGCTCTCGCGGGCTCTCGCGCAAAATCGCACTTCCTGCTCTTGCGCTCGGCCCGCCGCCATTTGTTTCTTTCATTATCGCCGTCGAGCCTTGAATAAGTGCTTTCTTCGATTAGCTTTTACGATTATACTTTCGGCGGGTCGCTTTAAGCGCACGAGCATAATAACAAAGGCCCCCGCGCTAGCCGTATATACTTTAACGTCACTGCGAGCGCGCAGGTGTTGTACACGTCTCTCTGTGTGTGTGTATTGAATAATGCGCTTTCCCTTATATACGCGCGCGGTCTCCGAGAATTCACTTCTTCTTCGCAGATGCGCGGGCGCGACCCCGCGCGACTAGACTAATTTTATCAAGCTTATACATATTCATCGTGCGTGCACACTCTATTTTAATTTCGCATATAGGACTCTCCCCTACCCGGCACTGCCCGCGCGACTTAGTATTCGAGCCCCGCGCCCGCGCGTGTCTTTTTGAACTCGGTAAATTATACGTGGATATTCTTAATGGGCCGCCACGAGCGCGCGGCCGTCTTTCCATTCGGAATTTTGAAAATGAAGAATCGCGAGGTGGAGGAGAGAAGGAGGAGAGAGAGAGAGAGAGAGGAAGGTAGGGGAAGAAGGAACAAAACACGTCTGTTGTATAGAAAAACGTTGGCGGCCGCCGCCAGCGTATATCTCCACCTGCAATCTCGCATCGGTGCTAGAAGATAAGAGATAAATTGCCCCGTAGCAGGTGTAGGTGGTCCCTCGCCACGCCACCTGACTGACTGCCTTTCTTCTCTTTCTCTACCTCCCTTCCTCCTTCTCGAGCTTCCACATTTCTCCTCGCAGCTTTTCTCTAGCTTCCACATTTCTCCTCGCAGCTTTTCTCTACTGCTGTATATATATAGCACCGGCAATCGATACTAATGTGTCTACCGTAATCGTTCATTTAGATTACAGTGTTTATTTGTGTCATGTGAAAGCGTTGCCTGATTGTGAAAAATTATTAGTAAATCTGGTGCGCTTTATTATTTTTTCTATAATGGTCAAAACGATATTTCATATTGTAAAAATACGCAGTGAAAATTCAATGTAAATAATTTATACGGAAAAAGAAAAGACGACTTTTTTACCTGCTTATTCCATTCCGGCTGTTCGGCAAAAGAACCCGCCGAGGTACCGGTAGCTCTCCCAGATGGATCTCATATTCGTATAGGTAAAGAGCGGTGGCGCGGCTACGAGATAATGGAGTAGACTTGGGTGGACTGCGGGCTCTCGATTCTCGATTTCTCGTCGGACGGGGCAAAGAAACCGAGAACGCAGACACGAGACGATCATTCGGGCCCTTCACTTATACGGTAGCCGAATGGCCATTGGACGCGACGCCAAGGAGAGGAAATCTAATTGTCGGGTCTCTCGCAGGCGCCGTGCACGCGCTCGCGCAAAGGCGAGGGCAAATTGCAAAAATAAACACGCCGGCCATAAGTGGAGTGAGGTAATGGAGGACGAGCGAGCGAGCGAGCGAGCGCGGATTCAACTCTGGCCCTCTCTTTTTTCTCCTCTCTCGTCGGCTACTTTCAATATCTGCGCGCCCGCGTCTTTCTCTCCCCCTTTGTTAAGGGCAATACGTGTCTTCGTCGGGAATCCCTCTCTCTCTC
>JAPYZO010015326.1:0-10159 GCA_030522905.1 Torymus flavipes
CCATCCGATGGAAAATCAATCCGCGGAATGAAAGAAAGTTACGCGCGCGCGGGCGGACGGATGCGATCGATCGATGCTGACCGAGATTCGCGAAAAGAGTATATATATATATGTGTGCACATGAGTGTGTACATATCTATCCCCGGCAGGTGTGTTTAATTCGCGCGCATTTGCCTCTCAACAACAACAACAACAACAACAACGGGAATATCAAACTCTCCATCTGTCTATATCTCTCGTACATGACATTTCACTTCATTCCACATATAACATGTAATGCATCATCCATGAGTATGTATATATATATTTTTTTTTTAAAGATACGCTGCAAGTATACCACATACGTATGTAAGCTTGTCCATATCTATATATTATTATGTATATGTGATGAAAGCATATATATAGTTGAACGCCGATTGTGTGTGCATTTTCCGCCTCTATGTATTGTGTGATGCGATTGTGCTCGCCACGCGTGTATATGGAAGGGAAGGTGACTCTGTGCGCGCACGTAGACATTTATATATGTGTACGTACGTACCAAGGCGCTGGATGGACGGGCCGTTGTTGTCGTCGTCGTTCCATTCGATATCGAGACGCTGCCGTGTTCAATTCTCTCTTTCAAGCGCGTAGAAAAGTTTTTTTTTTAACTCGAGGCGGACGAAAAAGTCGGGATGAAGAAAGTTCGTAAGTGGGAAAATTTCGTCCGAACCTGATGTGTATATACACGTAGTTTTTGAAATAACTAGAGTTTTTGTTTTCTTCAAATTTCGATGGGGTGAGTTTTAAAAGTTGGAATTTGGAAACGCGTGGGTGGATTTTTTTTTCGCTAATTCATGCATATTAATATAATAGAGTCGAATACTTGGTAGAGGAAATTTTTATACGAGTGAAATGAGTTAGCAGCGCAAATAAACGCGAGAAAAGTATACTTATTTACGTATAGAGCGTTCTTGAAAAGAATCGAGAGAGAGAATAAGGTGCCTTTATTTTATGAAACTCGTTGAACTTGTTAATGTGGTGGTAAGTAAAAATCCAAGAGAGCGGAGAGAGTTACCCGCTCCAGTAGAACGAAGTAGAGAGCGTAATGCAAGTAGAAATGCCCGAGTATGGTCAGACGTCCAATGAAAGTAAGTAAGGGCACCTTGCTGCGTAAAGTCGCATTCACGGTAAATCGCTTAGTTTTTCACTGTTGTATTATCAAGTAATTTGTAATTTTGAATTTATATTTATATTATCTGATTTATGACACCATGATATATAAATATTTGGATTGCGAGAGGTTTTTATGGAAAATGTGTTTTATGACGATTTTAGCAATATAGTCGAATAATTTTCAGATTCACGATGAGAATTATCTTTTTGTAAAAAAGTAGAATGATATTTCAACAATTATTATTATTATACTATTACAATACACGTCGATCCAGCTGCTTAGTAAGCATTAAACTGGGAAAAGAATTTATTTATTTTCAAAATTATGATATTGTTATTTAGGCTGATATTGAAATGTATTGATAAATTGGTAAGTCGAAAATTCAAAACTTTACTAACCTTTAAAGGTAAACCAATACTATAACATTAAACAAATTCTTCTCTCAGTACATGAGCACTTTCGCTTCACAAACTAATAACGACTAACATAAGTGTAATACACGCCAACATCTTGAAACTTTCAAAAGAATATTTTGACCGCAACAATTAGTTCTTTACAATGATTTTTACAAACATTAAAAATTTATTAATTCCTATGTTTTTTGTATAAATATTTTAGTAAATCAGATGCTGTCAAAATATTCCTAATGCAAATAAGATATATAATACAAAAATAAAATACAAATTCTGGTAGAAATTAACATTATTTTCTGCATCTTTTAAAACTTTATGCCGCCTATATATTTCAAAATTTCTACCAGAACCTCTCCTCACAATACTAACACCCACCTATATCCTCTCCCTCTCCCTCTCTCTCTCTTTAAAAAGCCCCTTAACCACATCTCTCTCTTCTCTCTCCACAGCGGTATCAGCCTCAGCGACGGACGTTCCGCAGCGCGTCTCAGACACATCGCAGCAGCCTCTTCCCCACCAGCAGCGTTCTCGTCCACCTTTACAACGTCGCGCGAGCGAGGGCAGCGACTCAGTGCCCGCACGTTCCTCATCCCGTGGACCTTCAGCCCAGCGTCAGCATCACCACCACCATCATCACCAACAGCGTCACGGATCGCGTCAACGGCGCGTCTCCTTCGACAGCGCTGGCAGCCTAGAAAACGTCGCCGCGAACCGAGAAGACCGCATCGTGCGCTGTCGCAACAGCAAGTGCGTAAATTCGGCGACCCTCGCCGAGGCCCGGAAGACGTTCAAGAGCTGCCACAACTGCACCTGTCTGTACTGCTCGAGGGAATGTCGAAGGGCGCACTGGCAGCGGCACCGGAGGACGTGCCTGTACTCGCGGGCGAGCAGCTTGTGCATCCAGGTGCTGTCGTCGGTGAAGAAGGACCCGACGACCCTCAAACACGTGTCGATCCTGGCGAAGCGGGGATTCGCCGCGCACGGACGCGGCGCCGTCAAGTGTTTCTTCGCCAGTCCGGAGGCAGCGGAGAAGTTCATCGCGGCTGGGTTTCTAGAGCTGGGGGAGCCGACGTATGTGAGATGGTCGGATATACTGCCGAGCGAGATGGGCGCGGAGCTGTACGCGGAAGCGGTCAGGCTCTGCGAGTCGTACAACCCGGAGACGAGGCTCGTTCTCTACGTGTCCGTGTGCGTGGTAAGAGAAGTGCCGAGCAGCAGCGGTGGAGCCGTTATGTGGGAGCGACAGCCGGTGTCGCGGTGTGCAAAGCTTCGGCTGGATGCCTCCTGTCGCCAGGAGAAGTCAGCTCCCGGTACCGCGATCGCCACACCGGCGACCAACACCTCGTCCTCCGCCTCGGCTATCACCTCGCCCCAGCAGACCCGAGCCCAGCTGAACACCTCGCCGTGCAACATCACCCGGGAGATGGAGTCGCCGGAGACCTTGGTCCTTGCCTCCTATCCCCTGGAAGACGGCAGCCGAACGCCCAAGGAGACACGCGAGCTCGGCTTGGAGAACATCCAGAAACAGCTGAAACAACGCGGCGTCTCGCTAAGACGACACTTTCCCCAGGTCTACGGGCGACTGTGCGCCTACGTGGACGGCAGCGTCGAGAAGTTCGCTCCCGTGACCATCTACCCGCGCGATCAAGCCTCCGGGCGAAGCTTCATGTGCATCATCATGCTGGACGCGGAACCCGAGCGACTGCAGCTACTGCCCACGGATTCGTCGCGCGTGCGCACCGTCGACGTCAATCTCGAGATCGAGTGAGCTGTGACGTTCTGGTAAAAGCAGGATTTAAATTGGGAACGTTGCTGGAATCGTTGATCAAGCGGTGGGGTGGCAGGGTGCGCGATCGGATGGCTGCGCGTGCGTATACGATGGTTGTGCGATTATTATTATGATGATACACTTGGTTATGATGTGATAAGGCTGACGCGATTTTTTAGAAGGGCATTTTTTCCACGCGTACCTGAAGAGCGATATTTTTGACGTGCCAATGCGCTGGGAGAGAGTTGACGATGGGAACAAGGGTTCTAGCAACGTTCCTATACGGGTGGATATGAGGTTTTTTTTTCTTTGTGGGTGAGGGTTGACCAAGAGTACGGGGATGATTATTTGGGTGAATATTGTTGATAATTACGTTGAGGTAACGAAAATTTTCTTGAGTGTTATGTAGATGAAGGTTTAATTATAAAATGCATGCATATGAAATATGTAAACGAAGATAATATATATATATATATATATATAATACGAATTGAATCAAATTTCTGCTGATAAGCGAGCGAATTCCGTCTTGATATATTATACACATACCTAGCTGTTTTATCTCTCCGGTTTCGGTTGTCGGGACTTGAAAAGTCATTAAAATTATATAAATAATATTGTCTTTCTTGTAAAATGGAATGTTAAAAACGTTAAATTTTTTAATTGACAGATTTTTGTATAAGAACTAGATTTTTTAACATCACAACTTCAAAATTAATACTCAAAATCGTTAAGTGTAAGGAAAAAACGATGTTTCAAAATCATGTATAATAGTGCTATACTCTGGTTCTAACGAATTTTTTAATAGTTTTTCATTTTTAAGTAGAAGAAGCTCCGTCGTAGTTGTCATAGGTTAATTTGTAAAAAGGCTTCCACTTTTTCTGGTGAATCAAGTGACGAAATTTATTCAAATATGATGTAGAAAATGTAGGTTTAAATCGTGAATTCTATGGAAGTAATGATTTTTAATCTGTTAGTTAAATGTACTTATCATAAAAAAATGTTATTATAATTATATAGACAAGTAGAAAGTTAAGTAAAATTGAATTTATAATTTGATATTCGAGAAAGTTTGAAATATCGATATATAATTTGTTAATGTTACCATAATATATATTTACAATAATTTTATTAAATTTTTATATCGAAATGTTTGAAAGATCATTATTATTGTTAACGCTTTTAAATTGTTTTATACATTTGTGTAAAGTAAATTTACGGAGAAAGTCGAACCGTGAAGTTCAATTTTACTCATGTCCATAACAACGTAGGTATATTACACCCCATCACAACGGACGATTATTACTCAGGTGTAAAGGAGACGAAAACTTTCTTAGACCATGAGTAAACTTCGGCTTTTCACTTCGTATAATCTCGTTATATTCCCTATATACATTCTGTGATAGTTTATTCAGATTCGTCTAATCTCTATAAAAGAAAGAAAGAAAAAACTCTAATTCTAAAAAACGCATGGATCTCTATAATGATACAAAAGCCGCGAGCCCCCTGGAATTCTTTTTTATATAATATAAGTATATAAGCGTGTGTAAAGGCTTATGTATATCACCGACTTTTTTACCAGAACACACAGCTCTCGATCTCCATTTCTCGCGCGCGCGTGCGCGAGGCTGCTGCCGACCATCGATGTAAAAACCAAGGAGGAGACGACAAACCTGCAACAAAAATATAATAACGATAAAAGAGCAAAACGTACGACAATTGAGCGTCCAAACGACTTTTTTCATTTTTCGCCGCATTCCAAATACGTTGTATATCTATATTATATCTCGTAGAGTATTTTTCCACACTTGCGAGGAAAGGACGTAGTATGTGCGTGCAGTGTGTATGCGAATTGCTCTTCTCCGCGGGTTGCGCGATATGTGCGTATTGTAAAAGGCTTTTTTCTTTTTTTGCGTAAGTTACTCCTCTTCGCGTATTTGTAGTTACGTTTTTTAAATTCCATCGAATAATAGATGCAACCATGATTATTATTGTATAGATAACGCGAAGCGCGACAGTAATCTTATCATCCAGATGATTAATTGAGAGAAACATGGTTCTTGGTTCGAGTATTGGATGCATATTTACGTGTTTATTCTAGGATTAATTATACTTTGTTAGCCATAGCGTTATCTAATTTTAAGATTAGCGATTTAACATTAAGTTGTACAATTGAATTACATTATATTGATTCGTATAAGCTTAATTAACTTTTGATATCTCAACTAGGAAAACAAAACTTATGATTGAATAGCTGCACTGAAAAGTTGGCAAAAAAAAGCGGATGAGAGAATTCCTTTCACGTTCGTTCGTTCTATTGTTCCTCCGAATTAAGCGATTGCATTCACTCGTGCGTACGAATATAAAAAAACAGCGTTCCCCCGCCTTCTTTGTCCCCATATTTTTTAGCCGGCAAATTTTTCGCCCAGTCGAGCGCAATGCTTTTCTTCGCGTTATATAGAAACTCCCACTTACACATTCACGCAGCATCGACCGACGTATTATATCTACATAGTTTCTAGAATTTCCACTCTTTTTTCCCTCCTTAAGAGACGAAAACCATTGTACATAGCGATTATTACTGCGAGTATGTAGTCCATCACCCACGTCTTTATGAAAGAAGCGAGGAATAGAATGTGTGGCAATGAAAAAAAAAAAAAACATTTTCGAGCGCTTCCCGTCGTATAATGTAGAGACGATCACCCCCTGAAAGTAGAATCTCGCACCGAATTATACCCGCGCGAGGCGACGTTCGTATACGCGGGAGCCACACGTGCGTAACCGTTCAGACACTCTTTTCGTTTGCGGATAATAATGATGAGGAAGGCCATGAAAGTATATAAACCGTATCGAATCAAACACTATAAGTCACGCGCGCGCCCGTGCTCGTATCAAAGGAATCTATATAAATATATATCTATCGCTTATACGCTAAAGGAGCTAGAGTATTCTGTACTAATCAAAAAGTCGAAACATCAAAAAAAGTAAGTAAAGTAAAGATTAAAGTAACAAAAAAAAAAATGGTAAATAGAGCTATTTTTTGGTAATAGTGATAATAACGATAAATAATGTATATGATAAATAAATTTTCTTATACATAGAGACACGCATATAAGACGTTATTTTTCGACTGTAAAACAACCGCCAGACAAAATTTTCGTTCCGGTATATAAGAGCCCGTGAATTCTAAACCGACGTGTGTAATATTATATCAGTGCCGAGTATAATGAAAGCTTTTAATAAGTACGCAACAACGAAGGCGAAGACAACAACAGCTAAAACCACATAAGCAGATGTATAAGATATAAGAAAATAACAAAACGAATAAACGTATATAAATGATATATAAAGTTTGTAAGAGAAAAATAAAGCGTATAACGTATATAATTGTAGGCGAGGAATATAACTCGTCGGGCGGAACTCTGTGTGGCTCCCGCGACGCACGCGCTGCTCGCAGTGCCAAAAAAAGAAAATAATCAAGCGCAGTCCCGATAGAACTCGAGAACAAAAGAGAAGAATAATGTCATGCCAAAACGAAAGAAAAAAAACGCGAGAACAAACGCCTTTTAGACGTATTTACATTGCCCCCCTTTTCATCCCCCGCAATTATCGAGATGTGTATTAAAGAAAAAAGAGTAAGTAACGACGAAGCAAACGATTCGCCCTATCTCTTTTCCTTTTTGATCGTCATCTCTCGAGTCTCATTCTTCTTCGATTCGTGTGTGTCAACTTGCTCAATATCTTTCTCTATTTCTATCCGAGGAAAAATAAAAAGTAAAAAATTCTCTCAACTTAAAAACGGATAAAACGCTAAACTAATAATGTATATGTATAAAGAAAAACGTTATAAAAAGAGCATCTCGCTCATCCTCTTTCGATAAAAGTAAAGGATAATCTCGTGTCGCGAGGCAGCGCACCGACATTGGCTTTTCCGCGGATATATATCTCTCACACAGACACACGCGTATATGCTATGAACCCCCTCAACACACACAAACGTAGTCGGCGATTTTGTAAGCGGCGAAAAAGAAGTGAGAGAGAGAAAAAAAAGAAAACGTCGTAGTGCCAACTCGCTAGCGTATAATATGTTACGTATAATACGCGTTAAAAAAGAAAAAAAGAAACGTTCTTTTTTCACGATGTATACCGAGCGCTGCGTGTAATTTTAAGGCGTGTAAGGAGCAAGGAGTTCAACTTATTCTTGTACGATATGTCGATCTTTGAAGCGAACGAACGAAAAAAAAAGAAGAAACAATTGATTGTATAAATAATCAATGGCCCGATATTATGAGGATTTCTAATAGGCTGCGATATACTTATTATTCTCGATGTGTACGTGTACGGCGAGCCGACTACTACTATATACTTTCATGATTTATCATCCCCCTCTCTCATACACACACATACATTATACATACACACATGTGCGACGACGATGATGATGATCGCAAAAGCGCATTTTTTTCCGATTGTCCGTTTATACATCGTTATATACATACATACACGCGCGCGCATCTTCTCTTTCTCTCGCGTATATCTCTTGTCCCTTGGCGCGTAGTTGAATTTTGTAACGGAACGAAAGAGACGCGTCTCTGAGGAGTAAAACAGGGGAAAAAAATTAAAAAAGAAGAGAAAAACAGAGGCCGAGTTACACACTGACTGTAATAGTTCTGTTCTTGTACCGTAACAAAAAGAATAACAGAAAAAATAAACTAAACAAAGAATAAAAAAAAGCGCGTGCGAATTAGTCGAAGTAAACTTAAACTTTACCGCTGTTAAATTCATCGCCGCATAGTTCCTTTATATATAATCTATCTCTCGTTCTCTCTAATTACGAGCAACAAGTTATTATAAAGAGAAAACTGAAAAAAGCGTTGGACGTGTATTTATAATTCCCATTATCGTATATGATTATATTATACCACCCCAAGTAACCCGCCCGGAGTATAATCTAGCGTCGCGCCCGTATATATTCATTTACGACGATGTGAGAAGGAAAGGGAAGAGTTATTACAACTACTACTACTATTATTGCCGTTACGTTCGTGTTTATTATTATGATTATCATCGCGCTGCGTCTGAGATATGGCATTGTCGTAATAAACCGAGGAGCGGTGAAATGGTCGAGCGAGTTTTATTGCGCGAGAGCAGAGCTAAGGGGAGAAAAGTGTAACGTGAAGAAAGTAAAAGATACCGTCGCTGTTAAGTTTAAGGGGTCTTGTAAAAGTAATATCTCTCTTGCGTTCGTTACGTTTTACGATAGTTTAATTGCACACCTAGCCTATGTTATTTTTTTTTTGTTTCAAATCTGTTCAATTTTTTCTATTCCTTCGTTGTGTCGAACCCTGGAAGTAACGAAGTGAGAACTGATCTCAATCGAGTACACATGAATATTTATCGCGAGCAAAATAGCAGATGTAAAAGTCTATTTATAATTGAAATAAAGCAGTATAGTAGAGAGCAAACAAAAGAAACAGAGGGAAAATATAAAAAAAGCCGAGTGTATATCGCGAGATTACTTTGTAAAGCCCTGTCCGAAATAAAAAGAGAAACACGTAATAATGTCACCGCGAGAATCGTATTATTCGAATCGAGTGAGAAAAAAAAAGAAAGAAATACGTATACTTCTTTACGATTCTCAATATGATTACAGAATTAACGAAGAGAAATTATTATTGACTACTCTTTGTGACGCGAATCGAGTTCTGAGTTTATTATATATATTCGCGCGCAGTCGATTATTATATAGAGAAAAAAAAATACAGACACAGAGTTGATGAGTTATCCGAGGTAACACGTTTGTCTATAACGAGTAATTTTAAATGTTGAATTTTAATCGAAGTCGACTGATTTTCATCGCGCAATGTTGTGTACACGAGTATATTCGCTGACTCCCACATCTCCCCTCACACATACACATATACCCCCGGAGAGAGACATTGTGATGATGAATTTGCGATGATGGTCTCTCATCGCTCATCCTCGAACGAGATTATAAGCCCTCTACCCACCCTGGATCCTCCGTGCTACTGTAACGATGCTATCGTCATGTTCTATCATTGATTTTTCGCAACTGTGTACGTCTCAATTTTTCAAATAAAATGTTAATTTTATTATAATAGAGGTGTGAGATTACTTACCTGCCTGTACGTTCCTAATTAAATTAACGATATCCTCATTTTCGTTATTACAAATGATTCGTTGTCTTGTTTGTTTTTATTTTTTTTCTCTGTTTATTGAATGAAATACTAATTGAATATTCATTTTAGTTATTTCTTGTATGCATATTGGAAATAATAAATTTGTAGTTTATTCAGTTTTTGCTTAAAATTATAAATACTTATGAATTTATTTGAAAAAGATTTTTATTTTCTCTTTTATATGTAATTAATCGTTAATATCAGGTAAGTATTCAATAAACAAAAAATTTAACAAGCTGCGATATTTAATTACTTAATATTAAATAATGAAATTTAATTTAACGTTAATTGAGGAGCGCGGGAGCGCTCCGAAGGCAAGTAACAGTCAAACAATGCAGAAGAAGCCGAAGGAGTGAGCATACGTGCCCTGTACACTTTGATATGGGTGCGCGAAAACTTTGAACGCTTTGTATAATATTAAACGAGAATAACTATTTGGCATATTAGAGTTTTTGAAATCTAGGTTGTGACTCCCGCGTTCTTTTCGGACTTATATATACAAATTTTTTACGATGCTTACTTCACGTGTTATAATTTGAGAAACAATATGTAGTTTAAAAAAGGGTTCGATGTAAAAGTTGAATAATTCAACTTTTACATCGTCAAAACGACAATACTTACAATA
>JAPYZO010015340.1:0-10077 GCA_030522905.1 Torymus flavipes
TTTTGAATGCAATTAATTAATAAATTCAATAAATAGCATGTGATAATAATACCTTTAACTTTTTAATTTGCAACTTAATAATTACTATATTACTATTTTTTTTACCAATAATAGATTTTCTCAAAGGTTTTTTTTTCAAAAAATTAAGTTCCCAAAAATAGAAAAGTTAACGCATACAATTTAACACATCAAGTACTTGTTTTATTTAAAATTCTCCAAGAATATTCCTAACGTTTATAATATAGATAACCATCAATGTAAAAAGACATTTTTTGATTCTTTCATTTTAATAAATCTACACACAAATGTACCAATGTATAAATGAGGAAATGTTTAGAATGTTATTATTTACAATTTTTGCTAATGAATCTCACATGAAATTTCGATTTTTCTACTTATTTTAATGTTGGAAAAGGAGCGTAGAATCCTCAGTTCACTGAGTTTGACTGCGATACGCGCTCTCTATCCTCTTCCACCCACTACGACTCGCCAAGCCGGACTAGAGCACACGTGCTTATTTTTTATTAATTGCAGTTTCGAGATTATTAGTTCTTAAGGTTTTGTAAAGTATTGGGAGAGAGATTTGAAGAGTTTAAAGAGAGAAAGTTTGGATGAGAGTAAAGAGTTTTATTTTGGATAAAGATTTGAAGTTTTTTATTTACCGAAAAGATAATATACTCATAAATAACCTTATAATCCCATAAGGTTATGGGTCCAGGCCGCTTCCACTGCGCGCTCGGGCAATTCTCTCGATCTATTAAAGTTTGATATGTTTCATGTGTAAGTGTGATAAAGTTAAGTCTAAGAAAGGGTCGACTAGATATAGCTTAGCCAGGAAAAGGAGAGACAGAGAGCGGTTCCCGTATGACCTTTGACAGATGAGAGGCTGTTTTTGTGAGTTTGGGATTTGTCACTCAAAAAGGGACGTTTGACACGACAGGAACTTCGATGAGCAGATTTTCTCAATATGGAGAATGATAAGAACAGATGTAACACATCTTGATACAAATAAATTCACGTGCATAAGTCGACCCGAGTGAATTCCGGATAATTTGACACGAATAAAATTGGAATTCCTTAACAGATTACACATAAAATTCTGGGAGTATAATAATAATCGAGAAGTTAGATGTGAATGAGTACTCATATATTGAGTGAAATAATTTGGACTCATTTTTCGAAGAGAAAAACAATTTTGACGCGATATATATATATATATATATATATATATTGAAGTGAAATATTTTTGAATTAAAACATGAAAAGGAGAAATAATTCTTAAAAATAAATAGTGAAATGGGCCTAAAAATTGCAAGATTTTTTTGTATTAAATTTCTTTTATCGAAATTTACTTAAATTTATATTTGTACATATCTGTCCGACTGAATAGCTCCATTTACTGTTAAAATTTAAAAATCTTTGATTGCGAAATGAATGCTTTAATTTAAAGTACTAATAAAATCAACATGGCGATTATCGAATCAGAGGGAGTTGGTGATTTAGAAATGCTAATTTTAGACGGTAAAAATTATAAAATTGGAAAATGAAATTTATACAGAATCATTCGACGAAAATGTTATGGTCAATCAAAAAATATACCGGGTTTCCCAGAAAACCCTTTACTGTACTAACTGTTGCGCCACATATATATCTTAAGTTATTTCTTAAGCAATTACTCAAGTAATTTCTTGAGTTATCACTTAAATTTTTATATTGTTTCTCAAGTAATTACTTAAGTAATTGCTTGAGAAATTTTTTTGTCACAAGTAATTAATTGTGACAGTTAAATCAATGTTAAATCACCGTTACATAACGTAATAAGATATTTCTAAAAATCCGAATAGGCAGTGGACGTAAGTTCCTCGCAACAAAGAGGAGGCGCGCAGACATGCAACCGATGAAGTTTTTGAAAAAAGAAAAAGTTTAGGTAAGTGGAGGCGCGTAGACAGGCACTACATAAAATTATCAATCAAATAATTTGTAAACCTAAGTAGGCAAGGGCAGCGAGTTCCACGCATGAAAGTGGGGGCACGCAGATAGACTACCTATAAAATTATTAATTAAATAACTTTTCCACCGAGGTATGAAGGGGCGCAAGATCTACGTACGAAAGTGACGGCACGCGGACAGGATACCTATAATATTATCGATAAACTATTTCCTAAACCACAATAAGCAGGAGACGGCAGTTCCACGCAGAGAAGTGGCCGTGCGTAGACAGGCAATCTGGTATAAAATTATCAATCAAATAATTTTTAAATCAAAATAGGCGGCAAAAGCGAGTTCTACGCAGGAAAGGGGGGGTCAGGGATCATACTCCCTTTTACTGAAAATAGGGAAATAGGGAAATTAAACACGGAAATAGAGGAGCACATTTTTGAAAATAAAAGAATCTTAAACACAGAGAAAACAACGTTTAAGCTTACAAATTTTAAACCCAAGTAGCCAGTGGTGCGCAGTTCACGTGTGGACCTAACGTTGTTTGGCTACGTAAGGCTAAAAATTATTCAAATAAGCGTTTTGTTTAGTGTTGCAAGTCTACGTAACTATTTTACATGCGTGAACCTCGCATTCACCGGCTAGTTGCCTTGAAGAATTTATTTAACAATTGTCTTGTTTAGTATCACATGTCTACGTAACTGATCCCTTACACGCGTGGACTTTGCATCCACTAGCTACTTGGGTTTAAAAATGATTTAAATAATTGTCTTGTTTAGTTTCGCCCGTTACATAACTTATACGTATGGTCCTCGTGTTCTCTGGCTACTTGGGTTAAAGAAATTATTTAATAATGTCGCACGTCTTCGTCATTTCCTTATACGCGTAAACCATGAACTCCCGTCTACTTGAGTTTAAAATTTGCAAGCTCAAATGTTGTTTTCAATATCTATAAAATTCTTCTATTTTCAAAAATGTGCTCCCCTATTTCCTTCTTTAATTCCCTTATTATGTTGAGCAAAAAGGAATACGATTCCTGATCTCCCCTTTTCTACGTAGAACTCGCTTTTGCCGCCTATTTTGGTTTAAAAATTATTTGATTGATAATTTTGTAGATTGACTGTCTACGCAAGGTCACTTTTCTGCGTGGAACTGGCGTCTTCTGCTTATTGTGGTTTAGGAAATAGTTTATCGATAATATTATGGGTAGCTTGTCTGTGTGCTGTTACTTTCGTACGTAGATCTTGCGACCCTTCATACTTCAGTGGAAAAGTTATTTAATTAATAATTATATAGGTAGTCTATCTGCGTGCCTCCACTTTCGTGCGTGGAACTCGTTACCCTTGCCTACTTAGGTTTACATATTATTTGATTGATAATTTTATGTAGTGCCTGTCTACGCGCCTCCTCTTTTCTAAACTTTTTCTTTTTTCAAAAACTTCGTCGGCTGCATGTCAGCGCGCCTCCTCTTTGTAACGAGGAACTTACGTCCCCTGCCTATTTGAATTTTTAGAAATATCTTATTACTTTATGTAACGGTGATTTGGCATTGATTTAATTGTCACCTATATTCGGTTTCATATCTTAAATACGATCTCAGACAAATGAAAATGAATTACTTAAAACAAAGAAATTTCTCAAGCAATTACTGAAGTAATTACTTAAGAAATAATACAAAAATTTAAGTGATAACTTAAATTACTTAAGTTGTTACTTGGATGTTTGGCCTCAGCTGTCAAGAAATTGCTTGAGTAATTACTTAAGTAATTACTTGAGTTATTACTTAAATTTTTTGTCTGAGGTATTAAGTAATTATTTAAGTAGTTGCTTGGGTAATTACTTAAGAAATAACTTAAGACATATCTGTAGCTCAACAGTTAGTACAGTAAAGGATTTTCTGGAAAATTCTGATATCTCAAAAAAATACTTGAGTGATTGCTTAAGAAATTACTTAAATTGTTACTTTGATGCTTGGTCTTAGCTGTTGAGAAATTTTTTAAGTAATTACTTGAGTTATTACTTAAGTAATTACTTGAGTTATTACTTAAGTAATTACTTGAGTTATTACTTAAGTAATTACTTGAGTTATTACTTAATTACTTGAGCTATTACTTAAGTAATTACTTGAGTTATTAATTAAGTAACTACTTGAGATATCACTTAAATTTTTTGTCTGCGGTGTAAAGTAATTACTTAAGTAGTTGCTTGAGCTATTACTTAAGAAATAACTTAAGAAATCTGTGGCGCAACCCTTAGTACAGTAAAGGGTTTTCTGAGAAACCTGGTATCGATAAAGGATTCAGTATTTATTTGGATGAGAGTAAGATGCAGATTTTTTATTTGAAATCAAGTAAAGTATTTATATTAGGCATCTGTAAGAAACTTTTGAAGATTGTAAAACTTAAAACTGAGATTCAAAACTTAAATTTATTTAATAAATCTGATAAAATCATTGCATACGTTGTAAATAATAAAGTGAAATATAAAATCTATTTTCAGACGAGGTAAATAAAACTGGAATATTAACTTCAAAATTAAAGAAAATTCAGAATTAATGTACAAGAAAACAGCGAGTTTGAGCTCTAAGTTTTCAGATTTCAAATGTCCAGTGAAAGATAGAAAAGTGAGTAATTGTTATTTTTTGACGACATAGAGACACGAAGATGTAAATTATGCTTCGGCATGCTGGACCGAATCACGCCTCTTTAAATTATTTGGAAGAAATACAAAAGCAAAATCTGAATTAAAGCAAGTAAATAAAGCAAGTTTCGGTGAGACATTTTTGATTTGTGACTTATATCGCGCTCCTAAATTTAATAGATGGCTATTTTCGTCGGGGAGAAACAGAGCAACCGGGCCACTTGAAATCACACCTGGTGATACTATGGGATCTATGAGTCTAAGAGCTCACTCAAGAAACTAACTTTTTGTCGATGTCTTTGTGGACGATTGTTAGAGACTTGCTATGGCTTGCCGTTAAGGGTAAAAATGAAGCTGCGGACTGTTTAGAATCATGCATGATTAGCGTAAGGAGCATACTTGGATGAGATGGTGAATTTTGGTATTTTAGAGCCGATCAGAGGACTAAGTTTACTGATGATAACATTATTGACGTGATGAATAAATTTGGAACAGAATTGTTCTTTGATGGGTTTTCATACAACAGGACTCCGCACAACTTAAACAACACGGTCGCACCATTGAAATTCGACGCAGCCCAAAGGATTTTGATTTGTAGCGTACGTAAAAGTACAAAGAAAAGCCGGCTCAAAGTTTGACCAGCTAGGAACAAGAGTTGTATTACGAGGCTCTCAAGGACGGGGTACCTGCTCCCGAAAATAGAGGAAGGAAAACTATGAAACTCAAAATGTTCATTTTAACGAAAAGCTGCATGAATGACTGGTCAAGCTCGTTGGAGCCAATCAATACAGACTGAGTTTATAAAATTCGACGAGACAGTAGACAAAAATTAAAATTTAAGAATCAGAGGCAGAGCAAAAGCGAAAGAGAGGCAGGTCTAAGAAAAAGTCAACTAAATGCATCCTATGATCGTATACATCGAAATCAATGGAATCGGAATTAATGGATAAAAACAATGTCTGAAAAATTGTAAACAGACCAAAATCGATGGGTGGAAGGAGATGCGATATATGGGAAAATCTCCAGAACTTTTGACTCGTTTGTTCCTCCTTTTTTTTTTAAATTTATTGCTGTTATTAGTTTAGCGTACGAAGCACATAAATGAGACAGCGTGGACCATATTCAATTTTTACGCAGAAAACAAGTCCTGTAAACCATATTGTTGTGCCGTGCCCGTTAAATTCTGAGCATGTAAAAAACTATTAAATATTAGACTGTTCTCGAATAGTGGTCCTTTTTAGATAGTTTTTTCACTTGCTCAAAATTTAACGTGCATGGCACAAAAATATGGTTTACAGGACTGGTTTTCTGCGTAAAAATTGAATATGGTACACGTTATCTCGTTTATGTGCTTTGAACGCTAAACTAATAGCAGCAATAAATTAAAAAAAAAACTAGAACAAACGAGTCAAAAGTTCTGGAGATTTTCCCATATAGTTGATTCGAAGTGGATCTTAAATGGATCTTAAATGGAAAGTCACCACAAGGCGAGGCTTGTGATACGGGGTTTCAAGGATTAACAATTTGATAATTTCGGCGAGAAGTATGTACTTGTATCTCGCATGCGAACTATTGGATCATGATTGTCTGTCATAAATATGTGTGATTTTGACGTGTATCAATTTCACGTGAGGGCTGCATTCCTAAATTAAAAATTGATGAAGAAATATATATAGAAGTATAAAGAAATGATTGTATCAGATGAGGTAATCGGGCTAAGGTATGTAAAATTATAAAAACATTTTATGATTTAAAGGCGATGGGATGGGGATTTAAAGGCGATAATGGGTTTCGTCGAAACAACGAGAAGAATGGTCTAACGGTGCATGAAATTAAACCATGTCTGTTAACTTGGAGAGAATCTGAATAATTTTCATTTTTACTGGTGTATGCGGATGATTTATTGATTTCCAGGTACCACAAATCCAAATTAGACGTGATAGAAAAGGAATTGATGTCCGAGTTCGAAATGATGGACCTGTGTGAACCGCAAAGCCTTTTGGGAGTCGAATGTAATCGAAATGGGAAAAGGAAGGAATTTACTTTGATCTTGGAAGAGTAAACGACCGAGTTGCTGAAAAGACTGGCACTCTCAGAGATGCGGTCTCGGCGCACAACTGTGGTGTTGAGCCAAGTTACAAACAGAAGTGGACGCGACTGAGAGGAAAATGTAAGCCGACAAGATAGAAACATAACATACATTGGAGAGAATCCCATATCGAAATCAAATTCGAAATCAAATCAACCCTACCGATAACGAATGGAATATAGTAAAACGTGTCTGTAGTTATCTACAACAAATGAAACATACTGGGATCACTTTTGAAGGGAAAGTAGAAGAACATCATTAGATGCATCATCAGGCTGTTTTGAGACGCGATGGCGTAGAAGACTCATAGGCAGCGTTCTGTATTACTACCGACGTATCAGGTTGAATGGTCTTGATAAGTGAAGCATGTCAAGAAAAGTTTTCGTATCAGGTTGAATGGTCTTGATAAGTGAAGCATGTCAAGAAAAGTTTTCGTATCAGGTTGAATGGTCTTGATAAGTGAAGCATGTCAAGAAAAGAAAAGATTGCATTAGAGAATATGAGGCCAGAAATATATTAAAGGTAGAATGGGTTCCATCTAAAGAACAGATAGCAAATATCTTAACTAAATCCTTGTCCTTTGCGTTGCATGATAAATTGATTACGCTGCACTCTAAATTATTCTGAATGAATTATAGCCTTTTCTTGTTGTTCTGTTGCAGAGAATAAATAGATAAGAATCGACAAGAGAATGGATGAGAGAGAGATAGAGGACTAGACGCGACCGTAGATTCTACGAGAGGGAGCGTTGAAAAATGGGTGTAGAATCCTCAGTTTTCTGAGTTTGACTGCGATACGAGCTCTCTCTCCTCTTCCCCCACTACGACTCGCCAAGCGCCAGCGCGCGTTTGTCACTTACAAGTTAGAGCCGGACTAAAGCACACGTGCTTGTTTTCTATTAATTGCAGTTTTGAAATTATTAGTTCTGAAGGCTCTGTAAAGTATTGAAAGAGAGATTTGAAGAGTCGATTCTACGCTTCCTGTAACGAAATAGTTATTTTTGTTACAAGGTGGACGTTTTGCGGTGAAAAGGCCACACGAGGATAAAATCACTTTCTCACTCGAGTATAGAACACTATCTTTTGACACGATGTTTCATAAGCTTAATTTTGGGCACGCTTTTTTTATTAGAGCGTGTGCAAAATCAAGCTTTGCACACGCTTGCCTTCGCAAGCGCACAGGAAAACGGAATTTTATCTCGCTTCGCTCGGGCGACAAACCTACACTTATGGCATGATCATTTTTATCGCATTTGTATCGAAAATAACTAGTTCCACACACGTGCGAAAGACGATTCTACACTTAAATGATTATCACCCTCACTTCACTTGGACGACAAACCGTGCTGGAATCAAGATTTTTACATTTGTATCAAAACCTACTATTTTTTTTAATTCGATATTTGAAATAGCTGTATTTAATAGGATTGGTTTGGTACGGTCACCTGCAATTCTCTACTTACTGTGCATCTGTTGGCATTCTCCTTTGTAAAATACACGTTGAGTTCGATATATGCCGTACAAACCATTGCGCCTAGTAAACCAAACCAAATAATACTACGAAGTTATTTACGAAATTAGTTACTTATCGCAAAAAAACTAATGTCCGTCTTATTTTTTTTGGAATTTTTCTTCTTTTATGGAAATGTTTCCTTTTTTGGGAATAAAGCCCGCTTTTGGAGAAACCAATGATTGGGAAAAAAGTTCATTGAGAAAAATGTTGCTTGGAAAATGCGGATTCGGAAAACTATCAACCAATCCGCATGGTTTCCACTAAAATAGTTATTGCGCCATAGCCTAAAAAAATCAGATTTACGTTTATGTATGGCAGAATGTGAGTATACAGTATGTGTGTATAAATTTTACGCGAAGATACAGTTGTCATTTCTCTTAGCTCAAATATTCTATACTGATACGACGTTTATACGATCTTTTCTCGAAAACTAAACGTGTGATAACTCTAAATTATGATGAGTAAAAAGTTAGTTTTTTTTTTAAATGATCTTAAAACGCGTTTCCCAACAACGAATTGAAATGCGGCTTTTTTCGTAGTTGCTTCTATATTCCACATGTTAAAAGGCCCAACTTTATTACTTCAAATCTTAAAATCGGTACGTGTCGTTTTTCTGAAATTTCGCACACGCATAGACATTGATAAATTGAACACAAGGTCAAATTTTTAAAAAAGTCCTGAGAAACTAATTTTTTGACACAACACCGTTGAAGTATTTACGTTATTACAGAAAATTAAAGTTATATACATAGATATTATATTATTAAAAAAGTCATACTGCAATTTTTTTCATCGCTGTTATCTAAACAATCAGCATTTCCATCACAGAAAAAATCTTGGCTGATGCAAATTCCATTGTCACATGTTTTTCCACCAGGACCGCATTCTGTAAAATATTTAATTATATGTAAATGTAATAAAAAATTTCTTTCTCTTTCTCTCTCTCTTTCTCTCTCTTTCTCTCTCCTCTTTCTCCCTTTCTCTCTCTTTCTCTCTCTATCCGTCTCTTTCCCTCTTTTTATCTCTCTTTCTCTCTCTCCCTCTCTCTCCCTCTCTCTCCGTCTCCCTCCCTCTTTTTATCTCGCTTTCTCTCTCTCTCTCTCTCTCTCTCTCCGTCTCCCTCCCTCTTTTTATGTCTCTTTCTCCCTTTTCTTTCTCTCTCTCTCTCTCGCCCTCTCTCTCTTTCTCTCTTTCTCTCTTTCTTTCTTTCTCTCTTTCTCTCTTTCTCTCTTTCTCTCTTTCTCTCTTTCTCTCTTTCTCTCTTTCTCTCTTTCTCTCTTTCTCTCTTTCTCTCTTTCTCTCTCTTTCTCTCTTTCTCTCTCTCTCTCTCATTTCCTCTCTCCCTCTCTCCAAGGTATTTCACTTGTAAAATGGTATAGACATGCACATAAATATTGTGCATATTATTATTTTGGTGCAAAATTTAGAAAACTTAAATCAAAGTTGAAATATAAAACTTTATAAGCGTCTTTTGTAAATGTATTTACATTCAAGTTATACTCATCTGTTACTAAGAAAGATCATATTTTCATTCAATGGTTCATGCAATCACAGAATAAGTTTGAAAGGATGGATACGTATGAGAATATTAATATAATTACAATAGAATACAACTATATGTACAATTAAATGCATAGCTTATTATACTTTTTTAAATAAAGATATATAGCGAAAAAGTTTTAAAGTTTGTCTACAATACTACACTTATTTAAGGGGACAAGCCATTGTTGAACCTGAAAAAAAGCTATTGTATTAATTCTTTAATAACAAAGCCAATGTATAATTTTAAGAGTTCAAACTTTTTTATTATTAAGTTATACAATTACCTATAATTTAAGACTACATCATCCATGTGTTTAAGATTTTGGTTTTGCAGTCCATTAGATTAAGAAACCCTT
>JAPYZO010015348.1:0-10571 GCA_030522905.1 Torymus flavipes
GCAAAAATGTTTTTTTTTAACAATTTTAAACATTTGTGATTATCCTCCCGAATTAGGACTTGAGAAAAGAATTCAATTATAATTCGTAATTCATCGCACCTTAATCAAAGCGAACTTCTCCTGACTTTCATATTCTTTAGCTTCGAATAATGAAATTTTACTATTTTCAATAGTGAATATCCACTAATTCTACGGTGGAGAAATTTTAACTAATATAGTGGTTTTTTCACTAATTCGAGTTTAGAAAGCACATAGTACGTATTTTCTCGATTAGTAAAGGCGTTTATCTTCGCAAACGTCGCTTAGTGACGTGGGTTCGTATCTTCGCCGGTCCAAATATTTCGGGTGCACTTTAAAAAACACGTCTCTTCTGTCCTTCGTATTGATATATTTTTGCAGATCTTGATGCAATCTTCGCTCGGTTAATGAATAAGATGCGCTTGATGTGTATACTACTCTCGAGTCGATCACTGCCGGTCTACCACATACATGACAAAATCACCCTGGGCTCCTGATAAAAAGGGAGCCGTATAGTGAATACAGAGAAACAGAAAGAAAGAGGAAAAGGAGCGAGGATACGACACGGAATAGCGGCGGCGCACAATGAGCTTGCGCGCACTCGCCGCCTACAAAGGACATTCTTGTCGAGTCGATTCTCGAGGCGCGGCCTTATACTTCGCGTCTCCACTCTCCCGTGGCCTCCGTCACACGCCGTCCTCTAAAGAGGCGTTTCCTCCCAGCTATACGTACGTATCTGTGATGTGTGTCTGTTTTGTTCTTGCAGAGGATGGATATGCAGAAAGATGCGTTGTATATTTATCTCGTTTTGTTGCTATGTGCATTGCGAATGCGTTGATCGAAAACGTAGGCAAAAACTGCCGGTGCGGAATTTTCCACTTTTAGCAGTGAATAATGGTTATTTGCCATGCAAATAAACAATTTCTGCGGATCATCAATATATAAATATTTTTATTCTACAGTATAGCTATTCTAGTTTATTGCAACGACACTTGACATTTACGCCGCTTGATGACAAATCCGAGATTAACGCAACTGCCACCAAGCAATTCTAATCTGTAATTTAAGTAGCGATTACCATTCTCGTAATTTTCCCCAGTAAAATTGTCAAACTTGGCGAGTGAGAATTACTCCGCGAACACCCAATAAACAACTTAACTTTCAAAATAAACATGAATTTTCATTGCCTATCAGGAAAGAAAACGTCTGCCTAACATTGTTTACGATCACTTCGAATACACATTTCAGCCATATCGGCCAATATTTTACTAATTTTTCAGCTCGATCTTTGCAGATCTTTCTACTGAATTATGTCCGATAATAAAACTGTCCAATACTCGTCGCCGTAACCCGCGGCGAGAGCTTCTATCTTCTCTCGCCGCATTTCCTATTCCAGAAGCAGGCGCGTAAGAGCACTTGTGCTATAGACGCGGCTCACGTCGCTTTAATGAATTTGCCGCATGATTCGCCTACGACAGCTCAATAAGTGTATGCATAACGACGTCTCTCTCACTCTCTCTTGTGCGCGCAAGATTCTTCGAGATAAGTCGCGAAAATCCAGCCCGCGCGGGCTTACTAATTAGAAGATCTTGCAACGGAAAAAAGGTATGGAAGAGTGTTTTGTTCGCCGTCTCTGCCGCGTGATTTGAATTCGTTATGAAGTTCGCCATGAGTACGTGTGCACAGAGAGCCGCAAATGGCGTGTCGCAGAGCATTCGGATAGATAAGGGGAAGTTTACGGCTCAGCTCGCGAAGTACATACGAAGAGTAATAATGAAAATTGCGAAAAGTACAGAGGCTGCGTTACCGTCGCGAATGTCGCATTATTCACTTTTGGCCAATTAAGAAAACCACATTATATGGTACGGAATTCTCGATGATAATTTACTGTGACTCGATTCTTTGCTCACTGATGATTATATTTTCCAAAATCATTCTACAAGTATATCAATTTTCATCGACGTATATATCAGCGAAAAAACGCAAAGCCGCCATCAACTTTGAAAAAAATACAAAAATACAAAAATTCTGTATGAAGCTTAACAACAGAACCTACATCACGCGATAGGTGGCGGCTTGACATCCGGTGTTATAACGATAATGTGAAAACTCATGTACATCCATGTATTCCTCTCGTGTTTTTTCGACCCAGCGCAGTTGTCAAGTGTCACTCAGCCTCTCCATTTGATGCCTATACTTTGATGCCACACTTCATGCACACATATACATACACAGAGGTGGCTGATGGACAACTACATAATATTGACGCCGTAGATTGTCGTGCTGCTTCGATTTCGCACTTGCTCGCGTCGAGTACTGTCAAAAGTTAGCTGACATTAATAAGCTACTCGCTCACGCTAGCAAGCAGATGTAGTCTCTACGACTTTTCAAATTTAATCTCTCGTTGGGTGCGCACTTTCGCATCCATCGTACATACACATCTGTATACGAGGCGGAATGTAGCAACGCAGTGTCTTGGTGCTCGGATATTACATGCGCGCGCGTGCTTCTCTCACTCACGAGAAGTGTATATACAGATGGAAAAGAGAGGCGACCGCCGCCGCTCTGTGGTGAACGAAATTGGAATTCAGGATCGTTCGCAGAGAGAGAAAGAGAGGGAGAGAGAGAGTGTGCGCAACACGATCACCTGAAGCCAGAGAAAGAGAGAGAGAGGTGCACGCGCTTCAGCTCGATTTAAAGGAGATGAGTCTTTTATGGTTTTAAGTGGGTTCGACGATTTTTTTTCTCTATCTTTGCGAGATGCCGAGAATAATGAAATATGATAGTTTGTATAGCGCTGAAGTTTCAGACACGATATTTACTTTATGGAAAGAACGGAAAGGTATTATTTATTCGTGTATATTTTACGTTCAAAAAGAATTTATTATTAAAGGGTCTAGCTATAGTAAATGTTATCAATCTCCGAGTCTCAGAGTTACTTCCAAAAATAGTAGTTTTCGCATAAAAGCAATAAATGTATGAAGCTAATTGAAGATAATATTTCAAAAAAATAATAAAGCCAATAAAGATAAACTTGACGTATATTTTTCATTGGAACCAAATTGACCTTTGCATTATCTTTAATGCGCATAAATTTAGCTTCATAAAACTGCTCCTGCGATTTTTGCATAACGTGATTGAACCTTTGACTAAAGTAATCTTTTGTAAATTTAATTTTTTATAGACCGTAAAGATATGTATTTTAAATGTTCATTTTACACTGTAATCAGTTCAAAATGTTAAAATTTAAATTAAAGTTAATTGAGAAATATTTTAACGTGCGTAGAGTATTTTAATCATATTTATTAGTAATAAATAATAATGAATATCATATCACATATCATGATTTCACGATTTAATATGCTCAAACCAAATTTTGGAATATATTTCAAAAATAAATTTTCATTCTGTACCTAATTAATGGGAATTAATTCTCCGTAATACTATAATTCGTCCATTATTCTCGATCTAATTACCTCATACGCGTACGTAACGTAAAAAGGCTTGAAATATGCAGCTTTATAACTCTAGAATTATGTTTAATCTCTAACCAAGGAATCGTTTTATCACCGGTGCATAACCACTATGGAAGGTTCATTTTCAACGTCGATGAATGCAGGTGCGCACTCGCGGCATTCTCCAATGGCAGAAAAAGCAATCATAATGCAGAGTAAGTCAAGTCTTGGTTCGATTGATGTTGCGCTTTGCTTCAGGTACAAGTGATAATGCATCTGATAAGCTGTTAAATTGTAATAAATGGCATCAAATTAATTCAAATCGAGCGGCATTGTAAAAACGAATATTGCAATGTAGAAAACTAATGAAGACATCAGTTTATTGCAGCCTTTGCTGCGAGAGAGGCGAAAGGTCGCGTCTTATCTCCGCTCAGTCTTACCGATTATTTTTAAATGAATCATTGACGCGATAGATCTTGTTGCTCGCCAATTACGACCATTCTCTACGTGCTCGCGATTCATTCCAAAACTGACTAATTACAGGTACACACTTCATTGCATCAACAGCCTTCTTTAATTGAATAACGAAAACAGTTCTCCTCGATTGTTCCTGCAACATGAATATTAGAGCTGCGCGACTTTTCGCGCGCGCCAAAGCTATAAGGCGAAGTGGTGACTACTGCACTAACGACGTTATACATGTGGAACGGGAGAGAGTTAAGGTGAGGATCAGCGCGATCGTCCCGATAATCAGAATACAACGCGCGAGCCGAGCGTTCGCGACTAATGTGTAAATATACTATATATAAAGTAGCATCTCCGGCACCTGCGGGCACACCCCGAACGGCGCGGGTACCTATATACATATATCGGCAATCTAATAAGTGCTTCGCCGCAGCGAATTCTTCTATACCATTTTTGTAAAATAGACTAGCGCAATTTTTTTCCTCCATACAAGCATTCGATTGCTTATAAGTGCAGGTTACGCGCGCGCGTGAGGGAGCGAGAGAGAGAGAGTGTATACGTGCCCTCTCACTTTTGTAATCGTTGCGTAAAGAGGCGCGCGCGATGAGTACTCGCGCTAATCGTAAATCGGTAGACGCGCTCGGTGCGCCTGCTCGATATATATATTCAATTCGCGCGATCGCGCAGCTAATGATGGCGAGATACACAGAGATGCGCGCGTCGGAGAAAGCGATGATAATACCTACGCAGCAAGAGTCCAGAGCAAAAGCAGCAGCAGCAGCTCGCCCGCGATTTATTCAGCGAATAAATGTCAAAATTACGGCGCTATTCGTCCATGCTCGGTAAATTAGTCTGGCCGATGCTCTCTCAGCTTTCTTTGTTTATGTAACGTATAGAATTTACGTGTACCGTCTTCGCGAGAGTATAAGGTTACGAAATCCCAATCAAATTTCTAAGTCGCCACAATATGTATGGGAATTCAATAGAACGCGAAATACATTAGGAGTATACGCGTAGTCTTACGTTGTATATATATAAGCTGTCAATGGATATAATGTATACAGACGTGTTTTCGATTCATCTTCAATGAATCGATCCGGACACATCCATCAGTGCGCTGCCGCGATATCCTTCGCTTCTCTTCTGCATTATCAATCAGCCGTCTCCTTTAACTCAATTAGCCCTGATCATCGCGCGACCCGATCATAATAGCCTCGCTCCGCCTCGAAGGATCCGCTCGCTGACCCGGGCTCATCATTCAAATATCTCGAATGAGCTAATACCTAATATTACATTCCCATCGACACGGCATTATAGCGCGGGAAACGCGGGCAAGGACGCGACACGGATGACTTTTATAAAGCCCGCACGCGTCAATTTTTTTTTCTCTCCTCTCTCTCTCTCTCTCCCTGGCAGATGAATCATCGTTATTTCGCGCGCACATACACGCAATACGAAAACCGTCGGGTTTGCGCAACGAGCGAGAAATTTCCTTGATTACCCTCTCTTGCAAGCGAGAGCGCGCATGCGGTAGCGAATTCTCTCTCCGCGCGCGCATGTGTATAATTCGCGAAAAAGTCGCAATTCATATTTAGCCGGCGTATACACCAAAGGATATTATACCCGCAAGGAGCAGATAACCTTCGCGGCATGACCTTATATGCGTCTCGTCTATACGCCGGCTCGTCATTTTAGTTGTCTCGCATGATGCGGTGTATGTGAACGTGTGTATTTGCATATAGCGAGCCTGCGGGTAGACAAGCGCGCGGAGAGCGAGGTCACGAGGAGGAAGAATATTAAGGGGGAGACGCGCACGCAGGGAGGTGCATTCCTGATTAATGTGCGTAAGCAGTTTTGCGCCGATTGTGGTGGGAGATTTTTTCTCTTTGCTGAAGGGACAGGGAAGCTGTATTTTGTAAAAAAGATAAAATTAAATTTGACGTGTCTGCATAGAATAGGCACCAAAAGTTGTTGTGTCTGAATTTTATAAAAATTAAAATTTTGAACTTTAGTGTTTGAAACTGAATGAAATAAAATGAAGTATTAAAATTTAAAATACAATTTTCTTACTTATAAAATTAAATAAATTAAAATTATACTAAAAAATATGTGTACAACGTCAAAGAGAAAAAATATGACGCGCTTAGCGCGTGAGCATTTAGTTATGGTTGTGGTAAAAATAGAATTATATTTTTAATGTAATTCCGCTACGCTGGAAAAGTTCAAATTGAATTGGAAAGAGAGATTCTACATTCCTTTCTACTTATGCTTTGAAGTACTTTGCTTTCAAAATATCATTTCACTTAAAGCTGTTTCAACGCATCAGGGTATAATAACATTTCTATTTTAACGAAAAAAAGAAAATTCTCCTTTTCTTTGATGCCCTTTTTGCAAACATCATTGTTAATAAATCCAACCATCCACTTCCAACTTTAATCAACTGTGTGAACAGTTGAATTATTTTTGTTTTCCCTATGTAAGGATTACACTTTTGTAAGTAATCTACCACTTTGTACACATCCAGCCCATTATATTTTTCAATTTACTTTTGCTTACACTTACCATTTTTGACTTTGTACATAATATTATCTTTTTCGTTACATATTAAGGGGGTAAGAACATTCGTAGGATAGCAGATTATAATTACATGATTTGCAGATTTTTACGACAATATGCTTAAAAAATGTTTTTCATTCAGTATTCTATACTTCCTCTTTGAGGGAAGGAATTACGAGCAGTATTTACATAATCTCCTCTTCGCCGTTACCAGGACTCGCGAAATGCCCCTCTCGATCCAATTCACTATTGGCCAACGCTCAAAGCAATAAACACTTTTAATCGTCCCTCGGGGCGACGACAGCAATAATTTTTGCCGCGCGAAGTTCAAAGTTATCCAGCACTCGCGGGCTCTTCAAACACAGCCGACACGCTTTCCCGTAATGCACACCGAGCATAACGCGGAATGGACGCGGAGTATCGCGCTCGCGAGCGCGAATCAAGACGCATATAACGATGCCCCCGTGGAAATTTAACGATGCACCTTATTGGGGTTGACGATGTTTCCACATTTCTCTCTCTCTCTCTCGCTTGCTCTCTTCTATCTTTCGTCGCAGCATTATGACAGGCTGGCAGATGTTGCACGCTCTCGAGATCAGCACTTTATGCACTTGTCCGCGCTCTCGCGGGCTCTGATCGTTTCGCAGCCGCACCGTCGTGTACTGGATGTCTTTCTTTTCATTTTGCGCAAGGGGCGTTACGTAAGGTTGATATAAAATCGTAAATTTTACGGACTCGCCGGAATGCTTATTATAATAAACCAAGAGATTCCTGCGCGACGTGCAGTACGTGTGCCTGTGTTTGTTGTCGATTACTGCGCGTTAGAAGAAACATGACCTGCGCGAAATTTCTGACGCCATCGTTGCGATAAACAAGAATGTGCGTTAAGAAAGCATATGGTTATTTCGTATTTGGTGAGGATGCGTTGTCCTCTGTGAGACACATAACTTACTCGAGATAAATGTGTAGTCTGACTCTTCAAGTACGTATTATTATAATTTGGAACGTGTTGAGGAAACTCTATTCTTCCTTTGTGATTCTTTTGAAATACCAGCATTGGCGCTTGATTAAAATGAAAAGTTTTTTCGAGAAAATAAATGTTGCAGATAGGAATCGGCTTGATAAACTTTATCGTTATTACGATAATGATAAAAATATAGATAAAGAAAAATGATGTGTAATGTGAATAGGGAATACTCAGGCAATAAGGGCCAGCCCTATATTTGGCTAACTGGGATAATGTCAAGCACTTAGATCACGGATTAGGCTAAAAACTAGTATTTTAAAACATAATTTCGTCGAGTGCTTCGCTATTAATGTTATTACGCACAATCTATTATATCAAAATTATCCAAGTTACACATTGATATGAATAAAATAATAATTGCCATTACGATTGTATTTGAGAACATTTCCCATAATAGCATATAATACACACGAGATAAACAGCGTCTTTATCAAACAATCAATTAATTAATTATCTCAAGCTCAGTTACGGATGTCGTAATACGAAGATCCTAATTATATCATTCGCATTATTGTATGCAAATAACCGTTCTATTATAAAATAAATTATACATCCATCAGCACTAATCCCCGCGCGCGACTCTCTCTCTCTCTCTCTCTCTCTCTCTCTCTCTCTCTCTCGTTATACCTACCAATCATCAGAAGCGTAACAGCACGGGGGCGCATGCGAAATCTCGTTTGCTCGTCAAGCCTTAGCGAGTAAATAAAATACACTACAATCGTGACTGAAATCTCGTTAGAGCGCGCCGAAATGATCCTGTAAATCCGTGCGCCGGCGCACAATGCTCATCAATCGTCAAAAACGTCGAAAGCCGATAAACCGACGAACCCTAGTCTCCCCCCCATTTCTCCTCCCTCTCTAACAGCGCACAGAGACAATGCCGAGTCAGTCAGTCAGTATATACATATTCAAATTAGGCTGTTTCCAACAACGACGACGCGACGACTCGGGGAGAAGATGATTCTCTCTCGGTCTATTTCGGCTACATTACCGGGCGGAGTTGAGATGCTGGAGGTATAAGGAACGTTCGCGAGAGAGCACGCAGAAAGCGACGTGCTAATATATAATACCCGCGAGATGGTGAAATATCGATCCGGAGTAGGCCACTTGGCTGCCGTGTGTGCGCGTATATATAGTGCTGGGAGAGGGTAATTTCAAGAATCTACTTGACGATGCGTATACCTACTTCGCTGCTATATTACAGTCCTGCTGCTGCTGCTTTCACTTTCGTTTCTGCACGCTCGTATCCCGTGGCGCCGCTGAAGATTAAGTGACGGGGAAAAAGAATGAAATGATTGGGAGTCGATGTGTGGATATGCGCATATGGTAATAGAACTGACGGTCGATTTGATGCCTATATGGAGAGATTTGGGCTATATGCGTTGTGTGAAGGTTATCTAACGAAGTAGTGTATTAAATTGAAGGATGCGCTAAGGGAGTCGCAGTTATTTATATGCTTCGTGCGGAGCGTTTGACGGGATCGTTAATGTAAATATTAATGATAGCGATTTGAGGTGATGGGAACTATGCTGACTGAGAAGTTGATGAGGTTCTCGTGCGAGCTTGATTATCTGTGAGGAGCGCATACCTCTCAATATAGTAGCAAGACATTTGTTTTGAATAAATAATCGAAAGCCCAAGTAAACGAACTGTTGGCGCAAATAAATTTATTTTTATAGTTTCTTCCTCTTGATACTTCGATGCTGTAATAGTATATTTACATTACTCTTCAGTTGGAATCAGATAAATTCTCTGGCATATAGAAGAACTACATAATTTTCCTTTCATCGGCTATTACGGTATCTATGTTAAAATATTCAGAAAAAAACTAGCAATATATGGAGAGATTTATGGATACTCAAGAAAATTTTTTGCACTGCCCGTGACGGCAATTATGTCATTAATATTCAAGTCATCGACATAATTAAGTCATTACAAGACGAAAGCATTCGAGCTCGCACTAATGCAGACATATTTCAGTTTAATGACAGCTCCTTCGGCAGCCGACGATAAAATAATGCTCCAAATCCAAAGCCCCGCGTTTCACGCGATGTGTAAATAATTTCACAACAACGTAGACACACACACACACATTCGGCGATCGATGACTTTTGATCGATATCCCGGAGACAGCCATGTCAAGTTTCTCCAAGCGCGTAATTATTGCGCTAACGCGCGGCTTATATAGGATGCGCCGACGCGCTGCACGCACGACGCACCTCCGATCGATAATCACTCCTTTCTTTCACGTCTCAAAGAGAGCGAAGCGCCACAGCCGGATTAATTGATGCGTTCCCAAGACGCGTGTCAATCTATTTGATGGCTTTTGACTGGTTAGCAAGCGGCTAATTGCGTGCATTTCGTAAAAAAAAAAGAAAAGTGATGTGCAGTGATTACGGCGTGAGTATAAGATCATACGGGATTATCTTGGACCACAAGACGTTACGCGCTCAGAGGCCAAGGTAATCCAGTAATTGGATCGGTGGTCGGGGATCGATGTTCGGTGGCTCTGTGATATTGATTCATCGGTTGCCACCACTGAACTGGGGTAAAGTAATGAAAGTTACCTAATGAGTTTCCCAACGATTAGCCAGTTATAGTTTAAAGGGGAGAGCGCGAGTATATTATTCTAGAGCGGTAAAATTGATGTTAAACCATTAGTGGTTCGAAGCTTATAATGTACAGAAGTGTAATGCGATATAAAACGTTTTTGTTCGGAATTGTGGACATAATTTCATTTGATAGAGAGAAATTATTTCCAGAGTGTCCAGGTCACACAGTAACTTGATAGCGAACGAAATTATAGTGTTCTGCTTTATGAATGAAAGGCAGACACGAACTTAGTTTTTGACATGACAAATTCATTTTATATCGTGATGTTCTATAGGGTACGAACCGCGAGACTCCATCAGCAATCTCAATGATGGTTATCATGTTTGTTGTCAAGTTGTCATATGACAAGTTAGTTTTTCTTAGGAATTTTCGCATATGATCCTGAATAAAATAGCTACGTACGTAATAATTATATGTAAGAAATAATAGATAATGTA
>JAPYZO010015352.1:0-10478 GCA_030522905.1 Torymus flavipes
AATGAATTGGCAGCGGTTTTTTTAATTAGACACAATCATTGAGAGCAAGAAACAATCGAAAACTAATCTCCAAACCGCTGCCTATACCCTAACCAGCTAAACTTCGCACCAGCAGCGTCCTCAATTTTTTCACTTCCCGACCGCGGCTCTCTGCCTCACCTCCTCAAAGATTCAACAGAGGCTGCCTACCTCTTTACACAACAGCACCTCTCCTGCAGGTGCACAAGTGCCTCACTCTCTCTCTTCTCTCTCTCTCTCTCTCTCTCTCTCTCTCGCCTCTCGACGACATCGCGAAAGTACTACTCGCCGTGCAACAGGCGAGCTCGCTACTTAACGCGCCTGTAGGCCTACAGCGAGCAACTGGTGGTCGCACACACACACACACACACACACACACACACACACACACACACACACAGTTTCGTGAGAGCCACTTGCTGCAGCGGCAGCAGTGGCTTGTTCTCAAATAGAGAGAGAGAGGCGGAGCTGGAGTATATCTCGCGGGAAAGACAGAGAAAGGCCGAGGTGGGTTCAAAGTAACGAGGTGGGATTGGTGGAAGAGATAACCTGTGAGCTGGAAGAAACCTGTGGATCACTACCGTTTTTTTCTCTCACTGGAATAGCTATAGTAATGATTTCATGTAATTCATGTGTATATTAATATTTGCATTACCGATCGTTTTAGCAATCATATCAAGAGATTAACTATGAGATTTTTAATTTTTACATTTAAATTATAGGCTCTATACATGAATTTAAACATTCTCGAACGGATTGAAAAATTTCTTCACCTGTATTCAAAATTCACAGTGTATCTTCTTACAGTAAAATGTACTCGGCACGAATCTCTATATTTCCTTTGCCTTCCTTCTGCCGCGCATTCGCGAGAGGCACAGAAACCGCAGCCGCTTGGTTATTCCTCGGCTTATCAAACTACCTTCTTCTCCTCCTTGTCGCAATGCAAAGCTCTCTCCCTCTCCCTCTGTGAAATGAAAAACTGGGCCAAAGAAGGATCCTTCTGTGAAAATCCCCCTGGCAAACATCAGCCCCAAGGTGTGTAGTCCCGGCCGGTAAATATAAGGATCTCACTCTCTAGCTTCCCTTGGGAGATTAATGAAATGCCGCCACAGCCACCGTACTGCTGTTGCTGCTGCTGCTGCTCTGCTCCGGACGTGAATTTATATGCCCCCGACGCTTTAGCGCTCCGCGCGCATCCTTTGACGCCTTTGCAAATACGCGCGTGCGCGCACAAAGACGATTCGGGATGGGAGGATCGCGCGCGCGCGCGAGAGAGCGAGAGAGAGAGAGAGACTGCGGCTCTGCGCCAGTCGGAGATTAATTAAAGCGAATCGCAAATACGAAGCGACGCCGTTTTGATAAGATGAGGGTCGCCGAGGCGCGTTTTATTTGCGCTTTATCAAGCTGCGCGAGCTGTGCTCGCGGTATGGCTGCGGGAAAAATTCCCTCTGAGTTATCGTGTTTTCTTGTTTGGAGGCCCTGGTAAGTACCATAAATTTTGCGCAACTCGAAGGTGCTATATAGTTAAGTAATTGTATACGTTGTAATAAATAAGAAGAGAAAAACCGATAATGATTAAATGGAGAGTAGAAAGGAACATTCTACTACTTTAACAGTATTTCCAAGCCATTACTTCTTTATAATTAAAATGACTAAATAAATCAAAGTATCGATTAAAAGAACTCCAAGCCCTGTTTTCTGGCCATGAAACTTTTAAACGCCGGCACACAAGCGAATACTTCTTCACTTCACTCGCCCCCGAATAATTCATCCTCCTCCGTCTGCTTTAAAAATCATCAACGGCTGCATCTAATAAAAAGCCCTAGTCCGCCGAGATTTCCTCCTCTCTCTTTTTCTCTCTAGAATATTCAACTGCCCCTCGTCGGAACCTCTAACGAAATGTTTAGGGTGCATGCATTATTGATGCGCGAACGGGCGCAGATCCAAAGAAACGCCGCAGAGCCCGGCCTCCTTACTTATGCATGTGGCGCCTTTTTCACGGATAAGAGCGCCGGAATTTTCAGCGGAGAAGACAAGTCCTGTAAGGGGTTGTCTCGTCCGATTTGAAATTCCTGATTTATCGGGAGGATTAGATGTGGATTCGGATTTTAAGATTCAGTGGCTGGTAGCACCCCCTTTGTTAATTATTAGTGAGGATTATTAAGTAAAATTATTTGAATTATTTCGGCCAATCTATATATATACGTAGAGATCTAGGTCAATCTTTTATAGACGACGCAAGAAGCCCGAAAAATAAATGAAGGAGAATAAAACAATTTCGCCCCACACGCCGTGCAGTATTTAATTTAGACAAATGAGCTTTTATTTATTATTATAGTGCGCAAAGGCGTGCAATATTTGCTCTGGCATGTGTTTTATTAAAATTTAAGACAAAAGACGATATAAGCGTTAGATTGAAAAATTCTCTTGTTCAAGGAGGTATTTAATAAGCACGCTTTGTAGACAAGCCCGTACTGATAAATAAAAGGCATTCGACGGCAGCAAACTGAGTCAAAAATTTCATACTTTGGAAAATCGATAGAATTTACGAAATTCACTTGCTACTGAGCTGTTATTGTTATTGAAATTTTCATTTCAAACTAGAAATTTATCAATGGCGTCGTCATCTGTTTACCGTCAGATGAATATCTTTCAAAACTTTGCTTCGCCCGTAATCGAAGAGAAAAAACGCGAAACTATAGCAACAGCGTTGCAAACGAAGTTTCCCATAATCCCGGCGAGCTAATGCAAAATAAACTTGACCTGCTTCTCGCCATCTGCGCCGCTTGCTTATACGGAAAACGGACTTGGCGCTAAATGTAAATTTCTCGGGCCAAAGAAAATGCGATTTCCGGGAGACACACGCACATACACACACTTGTGTGTCCGAATTTCCGCAGGATTATCTTCGAAATCGTCTTTTTCGCTCTCAAAACTCCATGGGCTGAAACAACGTCGGGAGGCGACAGGAATAAAAAAACGGCGAAATCGAAGAGAAAGAAACGACGTAGCGGCGGCGGCGGCGCGTCGGTGTGAGAAATTCCTCGCGCTTTATTGGCCCCGATTCTCGGTAATTCGGCGGTGCGGCGCCTCGACGACAAATTGCCTCCCGGCGAAACGCCGACGACGTAGCTTCCAATACGTTTTCAATCTTCATATGAAATTCCCGCGCGCCCCGCGCGATATCGCCGTGGGCGGATGCGGCGCGCAGAAAACGCGGATGCGAGAAGGATAAAGGAGGAGGAAGAGGAAAGGGGAGTGAGGCTGTGGAGGATGGAAAAGCTTTTTTGCTCGTGTAAAATGTTTATTTTTTATTGGTTTTGATAAATTTGAGAACGAGAAAAAAAACAATGGAAAACGCTTTGCATATATTTATATTGTTTTCACTAGCGATTAGTATTCAATATTTTTTGCTCCATTCATATCGAGGTATAAAAGCATTTCTCATTTGACGAAATCTATATATTTCAGAATCCCGCATTTAAGATGAAAAGAAACAACATGTTTCTCGAAAAGACAAAGATAAGCCATCCTCCTAACACTAGCGTAAAATTCAAATAAAAAGCCCCAACAACAATCTCGCAAATCCAGGATCCTAAGTAACGACAAGACCTCCTACACTTACCACCTCACCTCCTCCTAATTGTACTATCCCAGCCAAAGCCGTGCGCTTAATTCCCACGTTATTCTTATCTCGCGCTCTCTTTCTCGCACGCGAATTACGAGGCGGAATAATCCGGAATTCTTTTTCCGTTCAGTGGCCGCGCACGCGTCTTTCATCGCCTCGTAAATTACCGCCTCCCTTTTCCGCGAGCGAGGCGAGAAACGATCGCAGAACGGCGTGCGCGCTCGTGGCTGTCGTTAAGCGTGACGGCATTCGCCACGCTCACTTGAGCTTTATATAATGCGTGCGCGTATGGAGGTCTACATACATGAGTGCGCGTTGCTGTGTAGGAGGTTGTTGATCTCGCTCTGGAAAGTGCGGTTGAAAAATTGCGGAATTTTTTAATCAGCTCTTGGAGCTGTATTGACGGATACCTATAGCCACTTTTTTCTCTTTTAATACGAATATAGTTTAAAGTTGCAGAAAGACAAAAATAATATTCATCATTACATGGCATTTCCTATTATTAACAATGTGTTCTTTACTCTGAAGTCAAAGAAAAATTAGACTTATATTTCTAGTCTCACTAGCACACACCCTTCTAGTCAGTTCAGTTCACCGCAAGATTTAACAAAACCAACAGGACCAATTTTACGAAGAATAAAAAAAAAAGTTATACTCAGCGTACACGTCAGGAAAAATGACGAACGAACGGGCTGCGCGTCTGAAATATTCGGCGAATGTATCGATTCCCGCTTGCGCGCGAGTCGGAGAATTCGGCGGCGGGTCTCTCAAGGAATTTAATAATCCGACATCGGAAACTTTCGGTCCCTTCTTTGGAGGAGGGAGGGGGGCTACGTGAGCACGCGCCGCTGCAGAGACGTTATCTATATGGAGACACGGATACATATTTCGAGTAGGCGGCTGGCCCGGGGAATCGGTAGTTTTTACAAACGAATATCTTCCGGGAACGAAAATTTCGCGAATGTCAAGCTATTTCCCTTATAACCAAAAGCCAATAATTTCCGGTACACAGAGAGGTATGTATAGGAGTCGAAAATCCACTCGGCGAAGGAATAACTTTGCCAGCTCGGCGGACTCTTCGTCCGGCCAACGCCGTGCGTGATTCCCGCGCGCATTATAAGCCCAAGGACGCTCGTATATTTTTTCTTCCCCGACGATACTCGCTGCCGCGGGCGCTTTCTTTCTCTCTCTCCCTCTCTCTCTCTCTCTCTCTCTCACACACACACACTAAATCCACGTTAGAATATCCCCAGCGGCAGCAGTGGTACGAGCTTTCGTATATCAAATAGAAATCGTACCAACGCACGTTTCGTTAAAGGGGAGCAATCGCAAGAGAGAGAGAGAGAGAGAGAGAGAAGCTTGGCTTGGTTGTAAACATGGGAAGGATTTTTTGTCGAAAAAATAGAATTCTAGAATGGAACATATCTCGTTTTAGTAGAAAAATATAAATACATTTTGACCCTTACGTGGTCGTTGAAAAAAATTACTTGAGGGGACAAGTCATGGTTAAAACTGAAAAAAAATAATAATAAATATTTTGATCAATAACATATTCCAGGTATAATCTTTAAATAAATAAAATATCTTTAATAAGTAGGGTTATTACCTACAATTTCCGTCTGTAGTTAGCTGATAATATACATCTGGCTATTGCGTAAATTTCATTAATGGTTGAACCCTGATTTATTGATTGCCGCAGGTTTACTTTACAACAACTAAATGAAATGACTTGAAATTCATGGCTTGATATTGGTTTTTATATCAGTTACAGGTTTTCTTTGCGGCTTTTCCTTAGAACTCATTTTTAATATTTACTTTCCATGAAAAATCTCATTTTTTTGTATATTTTATCAGAAGTTCTAAACTTTATTTTTTTCTTTTTTTCTAAAGCTTTTTTTGGAAAAGTAGCAAACAAAACCTGTTATTGATGTAAAAAAGACTGCTCACCTAAAATTTGAAGTCATTTCATTCATTCGTTGAAAAATAAATCTGCGGCAATGACACTGTAAACACAAAAAAAAAAAACAAGTTTCTCAAAAATCCAATTTGAAGTTTGAGTTTGTTATAAATTTGCATGCCTTTGAGAACTACTTAACAAATGGCTCATTTTCTCCCCTTGTTGTACAATGTACAACATCATGTTGAAAGAATCTTGGTATACAAGCCACTCTGTATATAAAATTACATGAAGCATCTTGGTCGGAAAATTTTTAATCAAGCTATTAACATTTCTTTATAAACAAAAACATTCAATTTTAACGAAAGTAAAGTTAATTCGCAACGTAAATGTGAGAGGTATAAATGAAAAAGCAATTAAGGCGTAAAAAAGAACAAATAATTACGTAGCGAAAAGAGAAAACGAGCGCCGGTCTTTGAGGCACAAAGAAAGGCAAACGATAAAGGGCTGTGTTCGTGTATACATATACCTGAAAGAATAACGTAATAGCAAAAAGAAAGCATCGCGCAACGAGAGTCCGTTGTAAGTACAGCACGCAAAGAAGGTCGCATTTTACTTTTTTAATTACACGAAAATCAAAAGTACGGAAAATTTTTTAATTAACGCAGTATTGCCGAACCTTTTTACCCTTACCCCTTTACCGCGCAATTGAGTCCCTTCTTCCATCCACATACGAATCATATATTTCCACCCTTTGACAATGCGAACGATTGCGCCAGGAATTCCGCATTACCTCTCAATTAGACGCTGCCGCTCTCGCGCACTCTCCGCATGATTAAAAAGACAGCGCCCAAGAGGTGGAGGATGTCTTTTGAGTGAGGAATGAGTGCATTTCGCCCGATTTCATCCCTTTTCCAAGTGCCGAGCGCAATTCTTTTTCAACAAGTCGGTTGAGTGCGAGATTTCGAGGGGAGGAGTGTTGAGTAGTGGAGCTGAATGGATGATGATTCTCGAAAAATTATGTAAAGCAGCGATATTGGTTTTTCCTCACACCGGGCCGAAAGTGCCTCATTCCCACCCGGCTCCGAAACGGAAATATGGCATTTTCGGCCTTGATGTGAGGAAAAACAGTATACGCTCTACGGGAGTAAAATCAGCCAGCCCACATCTCGTGTTTGACACCTTCGCCTACGGTTCAGGTGTCAATTTACACGAGCTGTGGACTGTCCAAGTTTTTTTCTCCCTAGGTGCGTCATATACTATTCCCAACTACCTTATTCGCAACGATTGCGAAAAATCCTTTCCGAATTTCCGATCGGTGAATTTTAATTTCGAATATTTCCGGCCACTATTTGCCCGCAAAATTCTTTGCATATTTCCCCGGCAATTACGCATGTTAGTCTCTCTCTCGCGATTTTCCATGAACTAATCGCGAAACAACTGCTATCCCCGCCGTCCGACCAATCCACTTATATCCCAACGAAATGTAACGCCTCTGTCGGGAAACCTCAAAAATACTGAAATCCCATTCGCCAGCAGCGCATCCGGCCGAAACGAAATCAGCCGATTCCGGCGAAAAATTCCCTATATATATACGCATGGCTCCGTGCTAAGAGAGGGAGAGAGAAAAAGAAAAGAAAAAAAATTACAGCATGCGAACTGACGTTGCTGGCGAGTTTACCGTCAACTTCGCTCTAGCTCTTTTGCCCAATCCCTCCCCTCTCTCTCTCTCTTTCTCTACAGTAACCTCGAAATTATTGAATTACCTCTCCCTTGCGCGGATGCAGCGGCTGATAACCAGGTTTTCGCCTCAGTCGACTTTTATTTTTCCCCTTCCGTCCGACGTTCCCCAAGCCGAATTCCTCGTTCGAGCCTCGGAGCACGTTTCGCATTATTGCCGTACCGCCCCCCCTCTCTCTCTCTCTCTCTCCCTCTCTCTCTCTCTCCCTCTCTCTCTCTATTTTTCTCGCACCAGCTCTCGGTCTATCTCGTATTTTACTCCTATTTTCTTTCCCTTAGCGTGGTATTTTATTTTCTCGCTTCGAGCGGCTTTGCGAGGGCGTAAGGGGCGCGGAGACTTTGCCACCGAGGTTTAATTGTTTATTGAAGGGTATTGGTTGTTAATCTTGCAAAGCTCTGAGTTGATTGCGTTAGGGAGTCTTGGCCGGTAATGAATTTTGGATGTTTATCTGATTATTTTTGATGGGATTGTTTTTCAAAGGTTGATCAATGTTTTTTGTTTACTCTAGGCTGGTTTTTATTCGCACGGTCGACATGACGTATTTGGATAAATTTAGGTCGCATGGTGATGTAGTGCCGAGAATATAAGAGTCTTCATGAAATATCACCGTCATATTTTCAGTCGGATTTGATTATATTACCCTAAAATTCAGATTCAAAATATAAGATTTGAGAAATCCATAGAGCATTATTAACAGTTACCTCATAAAACGACCACTAGATGGCTTACATCGACTCATCACAAAAACCTTCGCCAAATCACCAAGCCAAAGTGTCCACGTGATAAACCCGAACATACCCTCCAATGATCCACAAGCGTCCCACTTTCACGAAGGACACACCTATGCGCGCAATCATCCAAGTGCTCTTTTACCCACGTGCACGCGCCCCTTTCTCGATATATCCTTTGAAAAGAGATCGGATTGCGCGCGCGCAGGAAACTCTATATACCTATCGCGGCTACGAGCTATTAATTACCACGTTTATGGTCCGTGCGTGGAAAAAACCGCAACGGGTAAAAGTTTTTCGCATTTCAGGTAGGCAGAAGCGCATCGATAAAGTTCCAAGCGTATGCTTTTATTTCTGCGAATGTGGGCGACGCATAACCTATATAGAACTTGCCGTTGCATGTGTTTTTTACATGCGGTCTAGAGGAAACTGGTTGGATTGAAATTTTATAACGAGCGTGAGAGAGAGAGAGAGAGAGAGAGAGAGAGAGAGAGAGAGAGTTTTGCGCGCACACACACAACCTTGTTTAGTCATGGCGGTAGCTAATTAATAAAGTCTGCGATTAAAAATGGTGGGATGGCGGAGAATATTCCTAAACTAAAAGTTTTAAATTGATGGTATTATCATAATTTGGATATTTCAGTACTATGGTTTCTAAAGAATAAATAAAAAAAATAAGACTAATAATCAGTAAATAAATAAAGAATTGTATATTTAGGTTATGTTTTTTATTTAAAAGTGCCCTTTGCTTAGGATAATATTCTCCGCGACAATAAAAATAATTGAACGCTTTACTACATTTTAATCCAGGTTTACTGCCGCGGTGTGATACGAGAAATGTTCTACCTACTTCTGAGTTTATTACTTCGTACTGTTACGTTCTTTGATGATAACTCTCGCAACACTTAACCTCAAAATGGCATCGTAATGCGAAATCGATGTTTCTCGGCGACTAATGTAACAGTCGTAAAGACGAATTTCGGTTGAGTGAAAAGAAATGTAGCTTTTGTTTAAACAAAAAGCAAAACGCACAAAAAAAACGTGTTCCATTTAACGATAACATTTTCCAGCTCGAAACTTGCATTAATTAATCCGCCTGCAAAGTCCAAATTAACCGGCCCGAAAGTCAACTAAAAAATGACCTCTCTGCTCGAGATTGAATTCCGCCCTCGCAAATTCAATTTCCTTCTACTTCCAAGAAGTCCCCTCGCAACATTTTATTTCATGGAAGCTGCAGCGTACTTTTACAGTCAGCCAAAACTCGGCTTTCTCTCTCTCCTCTCTATCTCGAAATCATATTCCGCGCTTTGGCAAGGCAAACAATTTACGGACAAATACACGACGGCCCTGTAATTAAACTCCGCTCGGGGTTCTCTCGGTCCGAAATATATCCAGGGGTGGGCCTCAAAGGTGCGCGAGAAGCAAAGTTCCACCGATAATTTAATCAGGCGCGCCTCCGAGAACGAAGGTCAGTCAAAAGCTGACCATACCGGGCGCTCGTGTTCTCTCTATTAAAAGTTGAAAATTAATTTCGCTCGGTCGGACGCGAGAGCCGTCGCATATATACTCGCGTGTTTCCCAATGCAAAAGCGTTATTCGTTAAATTCGGATGCGCGCGCGCTGTTTGCTTCAAGGATTGGCTGCAGATAGGGAGAGTGTGGGTGTGTTTACGGGAGGCGTGAAAGCATGAAATTCATGCCTGGGGGAATAAATAGCTCGATTTCACGCACACAGCGGGATTTGTGCGCAGGCGCGCGTTCTTGAAAGCGGGTGACGCGTTTGGATTAAGCACGGGGTCGTTCATTTTTTTCGCAGGTTGATGGAAAGTAATTGTTGCCGAGTAATTAAACGAATGAATAAAAATCTATTCTCAATGTAGCTATATATGTGCAAATCCGCGGATTACTGCAAACAACCGGGGTACAAAAACGGAAAAAATTTTTTTTGAGGGCACACAAAAAAAATTTTTCCGTTTTTGTACCCCATGTCGTTTTTGTACAACAACAACTGCAGTTGTTTGCAGTAGTCCGCGGATTTGCACATATAAGAGCAGAAAGACAGGAAATATATATACAACGGTATATATAGCAAAATCGTACAAATTAACCATCACCACTAGATATACGCCAAACATCACTTTCGTCGTTAAATTTCACGAAACTTCATAGCCAGCCCGTTCATATAGCCTTCTACAGCGGCCATAATCGCACGCCATATTTTAATAACAAAATTTCGATCCAACTACGGCGCGCGTCCCTCTCTCTATACTCCAGCCTCCAGCACGCATGCAACCCCTCGGTAATGCACTGTATTAAACTCGAAGTGCTTTCTCTCTCTCTCTCTCTCTCTCTCTCTCTCTCTCACTCTTGGCATCATCCGCGGCACTACCTGTATAACGACACATAATTACTAGCGAAGGCGGAGCTAAAACTAGCTTCTGACACTCGAGAAAACGCGCATAATATC
>JAPYZO010015355.1:0-12539 GCA_030522905.1 Torymus flavipes
GGATTTTGGATTGACTGGGTTGTGAGAATGAGTTTGTTGTAATCAATAAAATGTTTTGTTTTCAGTTTGTTTGGTTTCAAGCTTTGCATTTGTTGATATAATTTCCAGACCACCGTATAAGGTATAAATTTATTATTTGTTACATTTTATTCATTTCAGTCATACAATGATAAATGGAGTATATTTTTAACAAAAATTTTTAGATAGAATTTCGAACAAAAATAAACCCAAAAATATTAAATTGAATATTCAGAACGTTCCATTGAATATTATAATCATTTGTTTATAAAAGTATTTATTAAACTAAATTATTTTAAATCAATTTTACAGAAAAACCATAGTTTCATATTGCAGCTAATATCGTTCATACCATCGTCTGTAGCACAAACGCAATGTTCATCAGAGTTGTTCTGGTTATTTGGCTCGCCGGTGCGCCAGTGAACGTAGCCTAATGTGGACAGCTGCTGATCGAACACCGTCACCCAGTCATCCTTTTGGTATTGTTCGTGTACTCCGAGCCATACATAGACTGCGTTTTTCGATTGTTGCATTTTTCGAAGAATACCTTCTTCTTCTGCCGATGTGATGACAGCTAAGTGAGCTGAAATTTAGGCATATTGATGCAGTAAAATTTATTTAAATTAAAGTTTATATTAATGAGGACAGAAGAAAAACAATTAAGTAATAATTGTGTGTTGTTTCAAGATAAAACTGTTAACGGTCATTACCTCCTTCATTTAGACAAGCACGTCTAGCTTCATTCCACGTTAGAGCAGATAAGTGAAACTTGTATGCACCGAGTCCTGGGTGAACGTTATAATCACTGGGAATCGCAGGTACTTGTTTATTCTGGACTGTGCCGTCATTGCGTATGTGAAATGTTTGCATGGGTGATTGGAAATAATTATTGACACATCCAGAGCCACCTTCTATTAAGAATAAAAATTGTAAGGCATGCTATACAAAGTTTTATAAGATACAAAAAAATTTTTTTAATATATTCATAATTTAAGTTACCCGAAGATAGTGCTAATGTCGACAATCCTTGATAACAAACAGTCAGCATCAAAATGCACTTTAAAATCACTTTCATTGTTTTATTACTTGTACAATTTCAAACTTGAAAATATCAAGCCTTGGGTAAGGCAGCGATAGTATAATAGTAAGAAAGTCTGTTTGCTACTGTGCTGTCAAAGTTGTTAGCAACGTATTTTATACTCTGAAAATAGTTTTATCGGATGTTTTTATACAGATATCTTTATACTCTTAATCATCGGTATACCACATTAACGGAAGGCATGATAAACGTTTAAATTAAGATTTTAGCTCAAAGAATGTTTGGGGTTTTTCCCCGCCGAGGCGGGAAAAAGTAGGTTTCAGGAAGCCGCATGCCACTGAATTGCCAGCGGGTTTTTTATCACAATACTAAACAAAATTATGGTCTATACTAAAAAATTTATTTATATTCAAAAATTTTCTGGTTAAATCACATAAGAATCAAGAACGTATTTATAAAAGTAATTAATTTTTTCTGCTGTTCTGAATATGATTGTATCTTGAAAAATACTGAGGTAAAGATTTTTTGATAAAATAAATAAAATAAAAATCTTAGTTCTTATTACATCCATTCAATACATAATTATAATAAATTATCTATAGAAAATAATTGTAATAAAATAAATATGGCTTACTACTATTGTTGAAAATGAAATAGTGCTAACTTTATTTAACATCAAAAATATTTATTGTGTCTCTGATTATTTATTTATTTTTTTTTAAACGTAGTAAATAGTTTCACAACGTATTCAATGTTGTACCGTTAGTACTATGTTTTGATAATGTGAATGTTATTGTATTTATCAAGCGCACTGGTATATAGCAATCGCACAACACAATTAATCTCAAGTTCTCAAATAGAAATGAACCAATATGAATAAACTAATTTTCCGGTTAGAAACTGAATAACTATTGATATCCGTATTATGACTACCCTCCATTATTTGAAACAAATTTGAATTAGTCAATGGGGAGGGTCGACCCGTAAAAAAAAAAAAAATTTAAGGGTTGACCCTCTCTATCGACTAATTCAAATTTGTTTTGAATAACTATTGTATAATTCCTACCACAATCCCAACTCGAAACAAAAACCAATTCCTCAAACAAAACTATATCTATTTCCAATATATCATATACCAATCCCTCGAAATTCACAGAACCCCATCATCGCAAAGCCATGATCCGGACTCCCCAGAATCCCTGAAAAATCACTTATCAATTAACTCCCCCCGCCCCCTCTCCAACAACCTCTTGCCCAAAATTGATCGATTCCTCGCTTCAGCCCCGTAATTTTCCAGCCAACCTCCCTCTCTGTCTCTCTTCAAGCCCTGAAAGACAGAGTGAGAGAGTCTGTAGCTTCGATTTTTCATCTCTCGACGCGGAGGAATTCCACGCGAGTATATAGTCCTCCCGAGAAATAGTCAAAACAGCCCCACCCATCGCGCACGTGTCGAGGCAACATGTATACTATTGGGGCCCCCGGAAAATTTGGGGCCCGAGGGACGGACGCGTGCCGTGCGATTCGCCGTGGGTGTGGGTATGTGACGTATCGGTTGGGTGTGTGGCTTTTCAGGTGGAGGCTGTATTGGAAGAAATGGGAAAATCAGGTTTTTATAGTTTGAATGAAAATAGTTGCGTAATGTTGAGGTATAATAAAATATTTTGGTTTAGTTTTAACGCTACAGTCATTGCACTGGAAATAGTATATTATGTAACAAGGGAAAAAAGTCGCTCCTCCCTTCGCTTCGCTCGCTCGGGCAGTGAACCCACCCGCGGGAATCATCGACTTTTCTCCCGAGTTACATATAGTACTTTATTCCCATCTCAACTGTGGCCACTTTTAATATTTTTATATGAAATTTACTTATTTTTTGCAAAAGCGGGAAATATGGCCATATTTCCCGCTTTTGCGGGAAATATCGTCATATTTCCCGCAAACGTTAAATTTTTGAAAGAGGGAAACAAATCTAACTTTTGTCCGGCTTTTCAGGGAAAAAAGTGGCCATTTTTGTTGAGATGGGAATAAATATATATATATGTAAGTTATATATGTATATATAATTTTTGATATTCTGTATAGTTAAAAATTTACATCTTTTTTCATTATGCATACTTTAAATACTATAACATAACATTAATTAATAACATTTTTTATTAATTGACTATTTACTGATTTCTAACTGGACACTCATATATCGACCCCAAATAAATATGTCATCTTATTATTTGTGAACCTCAAAACAATTAGTTTCAGAGTATATTAAGACGAAATTTCTACATATCTATATATTATCTTACGTTGATATATAGACTAATGATCTACTCTCCATGACTAATGAATTAGATACTACAAGTATACTCTAGAATTAAAATCTTTTCCATTGTCAATAAGTAAACCAGAATTTCTCAGAATCCCAACTGAGGATATGAATGAATAATTAAATATAATATCGTATGTTATGGAATGTTAACCGCACGCGCGGGGCCGGGAACTTCGGATGTCATGCGTTTAGCTGTAAATATTGTTATGTAAAAATAATGTTCGCGTGTGTATATATGTGGATTATATATAAAAATAGTGAAAAGTAGTAGTGAGTAGCTGCATAAGTGTATAGTTTTTAAAGGCCTTTTTTATCCCGATGCTGCAGAAACGCTTGACTAATTGAAGATGACTGAAACTAAAGGTAAACCACAAAAGTAAGCTATTTAAAGCTTTAATTAAATCTAAAATAAGTTTCTTTTCATCCACAAGATTCTTATACATATTGTTTGCCTCTATACACAGACAAACCCGTCAATTATTGCTCTAAATAATCTATCACTCAAATCCAAACCCCATTCTAACACACACATCATTTTCGTCAAACGTTTTTCAAAATCAGATATCCACGCGTACGCGCCCAGTCGCATGTCACTACTTTTTTTAATATAGACACACACGAACTGTCCGAGCCCTCCGAAAAAATGTGGTTGATTTGCATTGGAATGGTACTCGCAGTTGGCGGGGCGCAACAAAGCGGTAATTCTTAATGGCCCATTTCTCGCCTCTCCATTCTCTCTTATTCCTCCGCAGCCTCCTAATCTAGATCAAAGTCATATATATACGCGCGTCTTTCAGGTGTCACGCGCGTTTATAATCCTTCCGGAATTTCGCGTGTCACCGTGTGCGCGCGCACATATATACGAAGGCATCACAATGTCCATCAAGGGACAATAGGCAGCGCGCGATTAGTCCCGGGCCGCGTCAATGTCCGGCCGATACATATATATGTATATAGAGAAGGGCTGGTAATGCGACGCGTGTATTGTGGAAGGAGCTGGAGCAGCAGCCGACGGACGGCACCAAAGTGGTGCCGTGTCATTGTTGCGCGATAGGATATGTGTGTGTGCTGTGCACCTGAGAGGAGAGAGAGAGAGAGAGGAGCAGGTATCTTAAGTGATTTCTGACACGTCGGGAGGAGAACTGCTGTCGGGTTAACAACGCGCGAGGATGAATGCCGAGAGTCGTCGGAAAAATTGTAAATGAGAGGAGAGGAGGTGAGATGGAGATGGAAATGGGTGGAAGTCGTGAGGAGCTTTTGTTTTACATTCTTTTTTTAGTGTTTATGCGATGCCTTGGTTGAGAGGAAAATTTCTGTGGTTTTTACTATTTTGGTTGATTTAATAAAATATTTAGAAATCAATTATTCGATGCGACCCTGCGTTGACATAGACATTGTCATTTTATAATAAAATTATTTTATTAGATAAATTAAATCTCGTTTCCAGCTTCGGAAGTCTCACAACGCCTATACTTCTTATATTAAATACACAAGTGAAAATATCGTCACAATTTAACTACATCAATAGTTTTAATATCTAGGGCAGATTTATACTGCTCAAAATAATTAACGCAATGAGATGACACTTATTAATGCGTAAATGGTAAACTATTATCGTAATGAGATATATTGACATTCACTAAATTATGTGTTTTTTCTCATTATTTTAATATAAAAAAATATTACTGAATATACTTTTGTAAGTTTGCCGTTTAAAGTATAATATTTATATGATTGTATAATTGTGGATTTTTCAGATAAAGATATATTATTTGAGCTCCAAAATTAATAACTTTGGACTGGCACAGTAAGACCTAAAGTTTCCATTAAGGGCCAAAATAATATTATGTGTGTATTTCAGTATATTCTATCTATTATTCTAAAAGTAATTGCTTATTTTCTTCATTTCATGGAAATAATAATGTAAGCGAATCGTGCGTGTATACAGAACTATATACAATTGTAATAATTTTCACAATTTTCCAATGTCAGAACTATCTTTTGTTTTTCAACACAACTTCAACGTCACTCCTCCTCATCTTTCCTCATCACGCACCAAACCCATACACTCATACCTCCTCCAAAAATACTCTCGATTATTCCAGGCCACGCGCACGCTCGCGCGAAACCCAATACACCTCACATCTCGCGCACTCGTCGCTCTCTTCCTTTCTCTTTGGAAACCGCATCATATAGGCGCGCGCGGGATGCAACAATAGCGCCGGGGGATCCCTCGCGGTCTCGGCCGCGCGTGAAAAGCCGAGCCGCGCCCACGCGCGCATAGTTGCCTCGAAACGCGATCTGCAGCAGTGAGAAAGAGGAGATTCCCGTCGGCCCTTTCTTTTTTGTGGAAGCGAGAGAAGGAGGAGATGTGTGTAAGTGGGCTGCTTGCGTTTTGAGGTGGATGAATGGGGGTGAAGAGGTGGAGTGGCTAATTTTGTCGGTGTAGTGGAGTTTGAGGTAGGGAAAGGGTTTGTTGGGGTTAATAGTGTGTTATTTTTGAGTATATAATAAGTATAGTGTTTTGGTCGGAGTCGAGAGTGTATTAGTCATGATAGGAAATGCTGTCAGGTGTTTGGAATGATAATAATAACACCCGTAGGAAAAAAAACGGTGGAAAATGCAGGATGCATTATGTAGTAAAGTCTATACAGAAATTTTATTTATATCTTACTGATATCTTGTGAAATTAATAATTGATCTATATTATCTTGTAGGTACTGTGTTTTAAAATATGATTTTCTTTTACACTATTATGTATTGATTTACTGTGCGTCGTATTATTGTATCATTAATGTTATTGTGATTATATTAGCTTAAAACGCATTTATAATTTTCGAAACGTACAGTAGTTTTTTGAATGCTTTACGTTCTACATGACTTTATATACATAAATGACTTTTGTGCAAAGGAAAATGAACATTTTTATTGTTATACACATTCATCATCATTATTTCGCATTCTAAGCCAAAATTTACTTCCCATTATTTATTATTCTAAATGATCCTGCACATGGAATAAAATTATAATATTTCAAATTTCCACTCTTATTACATTAGTTATAATACCGATACAGACATCTGTGAAAACTAATCATAGGCATCACGCCATCAACTTATTCTAATCACCGTATGTAATAAACAATCTACAACTATGTCCTATAAACTCTATAATTCGCCAAATTTTTTCCATACAACCTCACCTCAACCTGAACCCATCTCCATCCACACACCGAACGTAATTTTTCACGAATTTTTTTCCTAGCCGATATACTCACTCGCACATAGCTCTCCGATAAGCACAAAACCCGCTTCGTCCAATTCCTCCCATACGCGCAGCCCAGGACCATTAATTACACAAACATCGCGTACACGCATTCCTCGAAGCACACACATCCCAATCAAAACCAAACCAAAAAACCATACGCATACGCAAAGTATCTTATATACATACGCATTCCACTCGTGCGCGCAAAGTATATCATAGAAAAATGACGGCGCGCGCTCTCGTGCTTTTTCACGATGACGATCTAATAAATTGCCCGGCAGCCGCGGTTATTAATCACCGCGTATCTCGGGGGCTCGCGACAGCGCGCGCTCTCTNNGTGTGTGTGTGTGTGCGGAGCGAGCGTACGAGAGAGGATACGGAGTGGTCGTCGTGTATATATAGGTGCAGCGCGTGTGCTCTCTCTTGCCGTGAGAAAGAGCGTGGCCTGGACGTCCCAGTGGACGACGCGTGTAGTATAAGCGGGAAGAAGAGTGAGAGAAAGAGGAGTGATCGGAGTATGGTTGTAGTTCCACGAATGGCGGGTTGGCGAGACGTGCTCAGGGATTGTTGCTGGAGTACTTGATGTTTATTGTTGGGCGATGTCGTATGAAAATTAGTTATTCGCTGTGGATTCTTTCTGCGTTTTTTGGGATGAAAATTCTTTTGTGGTAGAATTACCTACAAACGGTGTTAAATACTATATAGGCCCTGCGTAAAGAGTACGAAAAGTAAAATACTTCATAGATGTTTAAAAAATAATGTATAGCCGAGAAATATTAATATATTATTAAGAACATGATTATAATCATTTTCCATACTATTTATGATGGCTGAAATTATCTTCTATTAAAAAGTGAAAATAACTTTTTAAATAATAAACGATTGTGTCGGGAAAGATTCATTATGAAAAGGAAATAATTTACCCAAGAAACGCGATCTACACTAATGAGTGTTTTCTCTAGAATCTCGATTATAATTATACTTGTTGTGACTTCATAAATGCAATATTTTTGATGCCCTTATGTCTGGATACGGATGGGAAGAAAAGGGTTGAGCAGAAGTAGTTATTATTTTTTTTTAATTTTCTACTGTGGTATTGTAAAATTTTTACATCGTACTATGTAATTAGGCTCTGTTCCGCTTACGGTATACGTAAACAGTAAAATGTTGATCTTTATTAATCTTCCGAGTGTATACGATGTAATAATGCAAAATTATAAAAGTTGTGGTTAATTGAAAGCTACAGTCTTTCAAATAAGCATTAGCTGTTACGAAGAATAATTTTCTATTAAACTGGAAAAATTCGTTGAAGTATACGAAAGGTGTATTTCATATCTTTCACAATTACACTGCACAGACCAAAAATAAACATTGCCATCCACTCTACGAATTCTCAAACTACTTCAACCTTTATTTCTGATTACCATCTATCAACCTCTCTTACTCGTAAACAAAATCCTCGCAATCCCAAATCTCCACAATTACACCAATCACAATAACATTACCTCTACACCTGTAATACACCGGTGCTATTGCACCAGCTTATTTTTCCTGCCACTCATCGCCACGATAACGCTTCCTATCAATCAGTACCTCTCGATAAGATATATCGCTACGTCCGAGTCCCAAAAATAAACCAAAGTAAGAACTTTTCCGCGATATATTTTCGGAACATTCACACGAAGAGAACGAAAGCCAGCTTCGCCCTCGCCCTTCTCGCTAAGAAAAGACCGGTCGGGTATTACCTTCCTCCTTCATTTTTGTCCCGACGAAGAGGGACGATAGCTCGAAAATGAATCTGTCACTCTGCGCGAGAGCGGCCGAGATATCTCCCGGCCGCGCGCTTTAGTCTTCTCCCGGGTAGAGAAATCGCGGATCCCGCGAAATTGAAACGCCTGACCGTTCTATCTATCTCTCTCTTTGGATGGTTCGCTCCTTGACTGACGCGGTGATCTTGGTCGGGGATTTAATCTTGGGGGGAAGGGCTCTTCTTTCGCGTTATATGACGACGACGCGACTGTTTGAGCATGGAGTCTATATTCTGAATGCGGAAGGGACGCGGGTAATGGGAGTGCGTCACGAGGTCTGCGAAAAAATGTGGAAGTTGATGGGATTGAGTTCTGGAAGTTCTAGAAAATTAATGGTATTTTTATAGTAGTGAAATGTCGCATGAGATTTTAATGTATAGCCGTATTTTATAGTACTTCTGTTCGTGTAAATCTTGCAGTTGTAATGTACGATATTCGATTCCATTATTACTGCTGTACAATATATTTGAAATACATATAGCCATTTATCGCATTTTAAGATTCACCTTTTTACAATATACCAATTAATTGCTTCAACATTGTTTCAGAACTACGTTTTTCCATATACTTCTCTACAACGCCTAATTGAACGGATTACAATGCCGAGCAGAGTTACTTTTTCAACGTTTCGAGCGAATGTGTTGAAATTCCTTTATTATGCCGCGGTATCTTGATAGGCGAGGTCACGTTCGCTTTGTTTTGCGCTTTTGAAATTCCATTTGTAGGAAAACGCGTTGTAAAATTTCATCACTCACTTTCGATCACTGAATGCATAAATAATACTATAATCAATGCCTTTTGCCTTTCTAGTGTATATTAAAGAAACAACAAATGAGAATCATGCTACCCCTGATTAATAACGATTGCATCTATTCGATTAGAAAATATTGAATAAAGGGTAATACTAACTTTATTATACCTTACTTGAAGATCTAATGGTAGTTAGTAGTGATTTCGTGTTCTGGATGATTATACTTTTCTTCATTGAATCTTATCTTCGAGTATCATTTCAACAGTTCTCCTGTAACACATTTAAAATAATAATAAATATCTGTAAGTACACTGACAAAAAAATATCGAACAATTACAATATCATCTTAACCCCATCACCAATTCTATAAATATCCCCATCGTATCAAAGCCATCCTCATTTCCATGCCCATCTCGCGCACTTTGGAAAAACAAAACCCCACCCCAGCCTTCCTACAAAACGGAAAACACAATTCGGAAGGCCGAAACTCCACTCCTCGACATTCCGCGCGCGCAATCTAGCCTCGCATGCAAATAAGACCCTCTCTCTCGTTCATACCCATACCCTTCTCCCTCCTCCTTTTTCTCTCGCACAAGCCGAGTGCGGAGCTCCACCCCCGGCCCCGGGCGACCATTGTGTTCTCCCTCTCGCTCCCTCGGCATTGTGCAACCGTGATGCATAAGTATATTAATAATAATAATAATAGCAATAATAATAATAATAATAATGTGTGTGTATATACAGGCGCAGTGGCTCGGGGATCCGTCGTGTAATTATGTAGCGCACGCGCGCGCGCGCGCGCGTTCCGATAGCATCGACCGAGTGTAGCTGGTGTATTGAGGCTGGAGAGGAGGGCATTTGTCACGATCGACTTTGCGCGTGTTCAAAAGGGGCCAAAACGTGTGTAGTACGGCCGAGCGAGCGAATGGAAGAAGTTGAGAAATATATAGAGGCGGCAGAGATTCTGTGTAGCGGCGGTAGGCACGCGTATGGTGTGTATATGTATGAGAGATAGAAGTGGGTTTGGTTTTTGCGAGGTGAACAAGGCGATGGCGCGGAAAAGAGGGTACAAGCGGCGGGCAGTTTGTATAACGGAGGTTGCGGAGCTGTATTTGAAGCTTATGGTATATATGGCTGTGGATGAAATGTTGGAGAAATATATACTTGTTGTAATGAGTATATATATTCGATTTGCTTCTGAACGTAGATTTATAAGTATATATACACATAATGCAGGATGTTGGGAGCAAACGTACTTCTTCCAATATATATTGTTTACGACAAACTTTGTTCCAATATATATTTTACCAGCGATACGCACAGCCAAACTAAATTCATTTCTAACCAAATATTTATCCACCACCTCAATCATCAAAAATAACCAAATATTTATCGACCACACTCCAATCACCAAAAACAACAACAATCACCAGCAAAAAAGGGCAATCAATTTTCTTCATCCCCCGAAATAAACTATATTTTCCTGCTCCATATCACCGCGATCCCCGAAACTCCCGAATATTCGCGCACGACCTCTACACATTCCTCCACCCACACCAGCTATCCAAAAAAGGCCGCTTTATCGCACCGCTAGCCCAGTATACTTTCCGCCTCGATACAATATTTACGAGGCGATGCATCATGAGCAACAATGGCTCATAACACCCCTCGCATCGCGCACACATATACGCGTGCACCCTCGTTTTGCTCTATCGTATCGGAACCCGCCGCGTGCCGATAAGGACTTATCTCCGCGATGCAGTATTCTTACGGCCTCAGGGGTGGAAAAAGGGAGGGGAAGATCGTCTCTTTTCACGAGGGAGTCGCAGCCTGCCGGGCGACCTTATGACGTCTCACACGAGTGTATAGTAGGATAGTCTTCGTATGATGCGATGCTGCTTCCGCGTTACGTTGGACGAGAGCGCCGGAGGAGGATGTAGGAGAAGCGGGAGTGTGTGTATGGATGATGGCCGGGATTTTCGAGGTTTTTCCAGGTTATTTTATAGTGCGGAGGGTGGGGGCAGGAGGTTGAAAAATTTTTTTTAGTGGGATTGTGGGTTGGGTGGTTGAGGATGTGTTCGGTTATCGGGTAAAGAGGGTATAGATATGTGTAATTGTTAGGACAGGCAATTAAAACTCCTTTTATAACGTTAATCTTTTAACTGAGTTTGTAGCTGCGGTACAAACAAAAATATGATTTTTCCTCCGCTTACAAAAATCATAAGAAGAAGCGTTTGATGGATAACGAAAGAAAAATGGACATGGTATGTAACATCATTTGTTCGATCAATCTCTCAAAAATTCATTTAACTATACGTTCATCATCAACCCTTCCTCACAAAAATCAAAAGATACCCCACATATCATTCTCGCTTTAATCTCATCAAACTACCCATCAACTCAAGACCCTTACACAAATTATGACTCTAAATCATTTCCCAAACTCTTCAAACCCATCCAGATCCCCATCTCCATCTCTCAATCCCACCCACCCGCCTCCCCCGTAAAATCTGTTTTCTCGCAAAATATCCCCGCAGTCTCGCCCTCTCTTTCCTCCGATAACCCGCGCGCTTGACGAGCGTATCAAAATTGATTTTCGATTCTCAAACACGCACCCGCGATAGCAAGATTTACAGCGTCAAAATATGCGCGCTCGCGCGGTTAATAAACTTTCGCCACCAACGCGATAAAACGCTATACATATCCGCGCGCTCGCGCGCATAAATTGATTAATCGGGAGCGTCTCCTCCGCGCTAGTCTAAAACATATTCGCCGGGCTAACGAAGCGGAAGAGGCGAGTTAGCTCATGCTACCCCTATAGTATATATAGCAACGTCGTCGTAGGAGCTAGCATCGTGAAGCCAAGCGTGCGGAGAGAGGAAGGGAGAGAGCAGCGTTATACCAAGCGTAGACAGAGTTGTTTAGCCGTGTGTGTGTATAGTGGGGTAGCGTTATTATATATAGAGATAGGTGGGGGAACCCCCGAATTTCGTTTGTCTCGCTTGGTATACGTCTGATCGATGCGATGCGACGCGCGCGATGGTCGCTTGAGCGCACGACGCCCAGCGAGATTGAATTAACGCGAGTGTACGCGGCGAGGGTGAGTTTTGGGTGTATAGGATCTTGTTGTCGTGTTTTGCTTTTTGATTGAATTAGTAGATATGTAAAGGGTACGAAAGTATTGTAATGAGATGTGATTTTGATTTGATATGGCTGTTTTAACGATGAGAAGGTGCACGAGATAAATTGTTTAGTGGCATTGTTCCAACTAATTAAAATTATCTATACAATCGAATATAGCTCGATGAAATAATATGTTGGTATAATTGGCAGAAT
>JAPYZO010015356.1:0-16461 GCA_030522905.1 Torymus flavipes
ATTACGTCACGCCAATATGCACACCTTCGAGGAGCGCGTTAATGACCGGAAAGTATCCCATCCACACCGGAATGCAGCACGGGGTAAAATTTATTCCAAGTATAATTTTTATTAAGTATTAAGAAAACGATGGTGAGGATCAACCCATGATGCAAAGAAAATACACACTTAAATTTTCATTTTTAAACCACAAAGTTTCGCTAGTCTAGTTTGCTAGCCTCATCAAGTGAACATTTATTTCACTACATAAACAAAATAAAACAATAAGATCTTAACATGGTTATTATTCGTTGTACACATATAACAAATTAGTAAAAGTAATACATACAATATAGTTTTTTACATAGATATTATGAGAGCAAAAGCAAAAAGAGCAGAACAACATATATCAAAGATATTATCCTACACACAATTTTGATTGAGCTAACACATTAATATTAGATAGAGAAAGTAAAAGAGAAAAACGACGTATATCTGAAATGCTGCATATTAATTTTATTGATAACACAATCAACAGGCAGTAGTAATTATAAAAGATTGAATAGAATTTTCAAAAAATTTGATTTTAAAGTAAATAAAAATTGTCCAGCTACATTATAGTTGTGATTAGTATGCCAGTGACTCATCGTTTTATACAGTTATAATGCTTGTTATATTCATATTTACGCGTTGGCTTGTTTTGATTACCGATGTAAATGTAAGAAATATATCTATATACTACCGAGTGAAATGTTAGTTTTTCGGCGGCGATGTAGCCCTATAGTCTGACGCAGAGCTTCTGCTCTCATAATATCTATGTAAAAAACTATATTGTATGTATTATTTTTACTAATTTTTGATATGTGTACAACGAATAATAACCATGTTAAGATCTTATTGGTTTACTTTGTTTATGTAGTGAAATAAATGTTCACCTGATGAGGCTAGCAAACTAGACTAGTGAAACGTTGTGGTTTAAAAATGAAAATTTAAGTGTGTATTTTCTTTACATTCTGGGTTGATCCTCACCATTGTTTTCTTAATACTTAATTCACTATGGAGGATATATATAACCGTAATTACATAATTTTTATTATCTATTTATTCTTTAAATCTCAATTAAAGAAGTTTTTAATTATGAATGTAGTCTTCATATCATTTTTAATTAAATTTGTTCTTTTGATATAGAGGTTCATGTTTCAACTTTTCGTCTTTTTATATATTATTTAAACTTCGTACAGCATACATAATTATTTATATTTCACTCCAATGTTGATTTGATCTATAAATATTGTGCATTAGTTGTGTTCACTTATCATTTAATTAAATTGAGTAAAGCAATTACGTTTATTATTTTTGCTAAATATGCCTATTTTATCAAACATTAAGCGGTCCAGAAGAAAGAGAATAAATAACAACGTGCAAACACCACACTTCTACTGTACGTGACTCGCATTATAATGTGATGCAAAACTTGTAAAAGGTTCCCTGCAAAAAAAATGGCTATGCACTTTTTCTTTGTTTCAGTAGTAAGATGAATTATGCACTTTATGATTAATATTAAGTAGTTTTAATGTTAAAAATCATAATTTTCCAGATTTGAATACGTACTAAATTAATGATTAAAAATGTTTTAGAGAAAATTCTCAATTTTTTAAAAATTACACTCATACATGGGTCAAAATGACTTGATAACTACAAACTCCAATTTAAAAAATCTATACTTTTAACTGTGTATGTGGTTTAAAACGACAAATAGTTTCTTATAAAGCTACTTATCGTATCTCCATACATACTCACACCTATTATAGGATGATTCAGCAGTGAAAAAAATAAAAATAAATTAATTTAAAATTAATAAATGTCAGTAGGATGAATCAGAATTCCACATATTAGAATAACATAACACTGTTCTTTTGCTAGGTTAATATAAACCTTCGTAGCATATTGTGCACAAGAAAAAGAGTGGCGAATAAGCTCTATTATGGCAAGGACAGTTAGGCTCTTCGAAAGTTTTCAATATTGTAAACAGCGCGAACGTTCGATTTACGAAAAAATATTCTTTCAACAATAAAAATATAAATATAAAAAGAATCAATTTACTTCTGAGAATAGAAGTAAAATAAATTAAAGTTGACAGACGTAATAATTCTTACATGTTAAAGCTGAAATTGAAAACATATGTATATAGGATTTGTATAAATAATCCATTTTTCACTAGTATACACTAATATACCGCGCCGAATTTTCGAACTTCACTAACATTTTTCGACTGCGGCGTCATTACACGATTCTATAGGTTTTATTCACTCCAATTTTGCAGACTTCTTTTCAACCATCTAGAATTGAGTAAGGTTCTGTTCAAAACAAATAAATACATAATCATAAATAGCAATCAATGTCCGGGTTTCAATCGACTATAATTATATTGATTATTGTACACATATGTATAGATATTCCGAATATAGAATGCATCCATAATTTACACATATGAGTTAGGTTTTAATGTAATATAGCAAATAATTATTTATAGTACGTATTTGAGAAATAAGAGATTTAGTTCAAAAATTAAGAAACGGGGACAGGTGCATTATTACATTCGCTTGCGGGCACATTTGTTTCAATTGTGATTGACGGTTAGTGTCACAAGGAAAAGAGTCAGATATAACTGGTATCGATTATACTTTTTACAAACAGAAACGTAAATCTGTAATACGGTTTTATGGTTAAATTAATTTTAATATTAAGGAATTGGCTTATAATACAATAGAATTAAATAATCGAAAGGAATGATAAATGCAAACATAAAATTAATAGTTCAAATATAATGCATCTGTATGTATAGCATAAAAGAAGAACGCTATAGTCAAATAACAGTTTTAAAATATTGATAAATAAATTAAATATATAAAAGCAACGTCAATCTTCTTTGTTATAATAAAATAGTATTCTGAGAGTCATACAAATTTAATTAAAATCATTTTTACAGTTTTAGTAAAAATGTCCGAATTAAACGAGTTTGGTAGTAGATTTTGCGAGTATTGCTTTAATACTCAATTCATCGTACACGATTGCACTTTAGATTCTGAAGCTCTTCAATACGAAAATAATAATATATGGATGATATACTGAAGTAACAAATTAAAATTGTTATCAGTATTATTTAGATATTGGAGATTTTGTTAGGTAGTCAAATACTTGTTGAGTCATTATTTATAAAGTAATATACAAGTGTGTAATTTTTCTCAATTGTAAAGTTTATTATTAACTTTGGGAGATTATTGACACTTTGATACACTTTTTTTATCCGACAAAACTTTGTTAAAGGTGGTTTGATGGATTAAGATTTATTTCAGTTTCTTAGTTAGTGATGATAATCCTCATAAGAAAAAAGGTTAAATAAAAATTATAGTTTGAATTTAGATTTACCATAGACAAATTTTTTTTCGTAATTTCTACGAATGGGGTGATAAAGTCGTATTATATAGATTATTTAGTATATTTTTAACAATTATTGGTATAAGTGTATTAAAATTTGATAAAAGATATATCAATTTTTCGTAGTCAGTATAGTCAAAATTAAGCGATCATCAACTATTTAAAGTGTAACATATGCAGACGAGATGAAGTATCTTTTAACAAAGTGCGGTGTGATAAGACTGCAGTTTGGGTTCGACTCTTGGTCTCCGTATTTTTTTTCAGATAAAAAAAAATTATTTCTAATGTCAGTTACATGAATGAAAGTGACTAAAAAAATAAATGGGTCGGTAACGTAGGTTGCAAAAAAATTTTTTCATCGTGAATTTCACTTTGCTACCTCGTATAGTAAAAATTGGTAAAGTTATACGAAAATTAATTATAATGTAAGTTTGTCGCCCGATTGAACAACAGTATAGTAATTTTTCGTGAAAAATGTATGAATTTTTGTATAAAAATTTTTCTCTGAGTGGATATTATTTGAAGCGCAAATCGTCGCTTCTGAATAGAAATAGGACAACTCAGGCCCGCTTCCGTTTTGCAGAGGCCATCCACTTTCCTTGTAAGTTGGGCGCTATTATATATATCAAAATCGCATTCAGAATGCTAAATAATTTTCCGGTTCTTTCACTTTGTAGGAAAAAGCAAAATTTTCTTTACTACCATCTAAATGTCAATACGAATAAAAACGGAAGAAAAAATTTTGTATTAAGCTAGCCCCTTTTGCAAACCACACTCCAAATTGTCCCCTTTCTGTTTCAAAGCGACAAAATCTTGTATTCAGAACGTAATAGAAAAAAAAAACTTTTCATTATAATACGACTTATAAATATTTTCACAAATTACTTTTCAATTAATATATAAGTACATTATTATGCTGTTAAAACTTTAATTTGCTTATTTTAAAATTTACTATCTTTTGATTTAGCTAGGCAAACGTAAAGTATTTTTTAAAATTTAATTAGAAATCATTCACATTTTCAAATACTTAAATACCTATACCGCCATCAAAAAGTTATCTAGAGAAGCCAAACAACATTCGCCAGTCGAAAAAGTCTCGATTGGCTGAAAGATATTATTCGAAAAGTAGCTCAAGTGTAAATACGCGGACGATGGGGTATACTGGAGCGCACTAAGGATAGAGAAACTCGAACGAAATTGGTTGCACCAGCGGGATGCAAAAGGCAATTTAAATAGGCGACTTGAGAACGAACGAAGCTGGCTTTTCTCCGAAAGAGAAAAAGGGACAGTGAAAGGGGGCGAGAGCAAAAGAGGAAGTTAGAGAGAAGCTGAGATGAAGCGGAGGAAACGGATTGACTTGCCTTCGCCCTCGCACAGCTACCTTCCAGTATTTTACGTAAGATATGTCAAACGGAATTAGTGTAAACATTTATGTTGTCAAAGAGATGTCTTTTTGCTCCATGAAATATTTTTTTCTGCTTAATTATCTATAAGGCTTAATTGGCATTTACCTCTTCTTTGTTTTGCCACTGTAATTGTTTCTGCTTGAAAAAAGAATGGTACGAAACGCGGAAGCGAAGTAATATTCAAGTAATATTTATCATTTCCATCATATTTTTGAGCTTTGTGATGATAAAATAGTTTCCAGGGCGGGTAAATTATTAAAGAGTAAAGTTGACGTACGTTGCATATACATGTCGTATGTAATGGTGGCATGTAAGATTATAAAGAATAGCATATGTCACTCATCACTCATTAATAATTTCTGAATTATTTTCCCGTTACCCTTATCTGAAGTTACAGAGAGAAGACAATAAGACCTCCCTCGTTAAAAACGGATCAAAAATAGACATTTCCATTGAAAATTCAAGTACCTTTCTCTTAAAGAAAATGAAAGGAAAAAATTCTGATCTCCTCTAATATATATTCACAAATTAAAAAGCAAATTAATACAATTTTTCGGCTATTGGGTACTGGGATTTCGGATCGTGTCCTTACTCTCTTTCTTTAAAATTATTTTTGAAAACTCTAAGTACTGTACGACCCATAGTGGTTCGTACAAAATTTGAAACAATCTGTTTCCCTGTAGTTAGTTGGGATGTACTTTTTCTTTAACGAAATTATGTAACTTAAGTTCAAAAGAATAAATTATTTCATATTAAAAACATATAATTTTATTGTTTCAAAAAGCTAAACAAATTAGCATATAAGTAAGAAAATGCCTATATATGTTGTCAGCACTTAAAGTGTTAATAAATATTTTCACTATTAAAAATATTATAATCTAAAAGTATATTTTCTGCATTTATCATTTTTTAATAGTAATTGATTTTTTTATAATCTGTTTGATATTTGTTTCATGAATATTGATTGATTATTACATACAAAAACAAAAATGTATATTTTTATGAATGAGGTTCTTATCTAGATATGATCTGTTCACAATAAAACACACACACACACACACACACACACACACACACACACACACACACACACACACACACACACACACACACACACACACACACACACACACACACAGATATGTATACTTATAGGTACGAAACAAAAATTGTTCTCAAAATCGATGGATTTTAATGTAAAACTGTGACTCTATCTATCTATCTCTCTCTCTCTCTGTTTCTCTCCCTGCTGGCAGGTGCTCAAGGGAGCGGAGCCACGCGGGCTGCCACTGCAGGAGAAACTGTTACCTGAATACCTACGGGAGCTGGGCTATCGTACGCACATTGTGGGCAAATGGCATCTGGGCTTTCACACGAAGAACCATACACCGACGTATCGGGGCTTCGAGAGCCACTTGGGTTATTGGACCGGCCATCAGGATTATTACGATCATACCGCAGTCGAAGAGGTAAGTCGCAAGCATTCTCCTTCCTCTTGCCCCTTAATTTCTGCATCAGCTTATTACGCGAGCGAAGTTTTGAGAGAAATCGCGCCCCACGAAAAAGTTAGTTCACGTGTAGATATAAAATAGACATTTCTTATTAGATTCATCTCAAATGAACTTTACGATTCTTGATCATCGTTAACTAATTCCAAATTTTCGAAAAATATAATATACATATAAAATTAATATTAAATTTTTTCCCAGTAAATTTTTACGTCGAGTGAATATTTAAGTAAACTAGCGCGTATAATGTAAATTAAATTAAGTTTTGCGTTGACTCTATAAATGTCAACGCAGCCTTTTTAAAAGTCTCTTTAACAAATGACAATTATTATGGAACCAAATCTCTGCCCAAATTAAATTATGCGTGATCAATTGCGGTTTAATCCGATTGTTAACACATCGTAACTCTCGCTGCTATGTGTTATTTGCCAATGACAACAATGACTTAAATATCCTTGCATATATTATATGTATACTAGGGATGGAGCCCCATGTGCACACAGCGGGCGCCTCTTGTACCGGTACCTCTGTGTAAATAATTCAACTATCAGCCCGTAAACGCGTTTATTGGCTCCCGCTCTCAGACGACGTGCCGTTCCGCAGAAATTGGAATACCGTTGAGATACAAGGGGAAAGGGTTACCGTGTACAGACCTGCAATTATTACCCGGTTAATACTATTTGGTATAAATTTGAGTGCTTTCGTTCAAGTGAAATTGATCATCATTTAATAAATTATATTGTTTTAGACAAAACTTCCTCATCCATCTAAAATCTTTCAATAACTGAAATATATTTTATCGGCTTATATGATTAACTATATTTTAATAAATTTATTGACTAACTACTGCATTAATAAAACAAATCAAAACAAAACAATGATATGTCCCAGAAACAAGGTGATAAACAATATACCAGTATAGTTTCGTCTTCCAAACATAAATTCGGGGTCGAAATTGCTTTGTCAAATGAGTATTTAGGAATATCTGAAGTACAAAATTTTAATTTTGAAAACTTGAATAGGTTTTAAAATTGAATTTATAAAATCTTCTTCAAAATTACCACAGGTATATCACAGGATATTGTCAAGTTATTGTATCTGTAGATAGTTCATATTGAACTATCAAATTTAAAATTGATCAAAATCAAATTCCTCGTCCTCTCTTTACGGTTGAAACCGTAAGATCTGTGTAGTTGAACAAACGATTACAGAAAATGTGTGTACAGTAAAAATATAAAATTTGTGTTACAACCTCATGTACTTTATATTAGTATTACACAAATATCGTGAACTTTTGCTACCGACAATATGAATTACACAGAAAAGTGTGTTACTAATTCCATTTTCGGCACAAAATTCGTATCCAACTTGGATCTCATTTTTAACTGTATTTGATTTAAATCATATAAAATGAGATTTTTATCATCCCAGTTCTCCCACTATAAGTTATTTATTTTTCAGCTAAGTTCGGAGACCTATAAGTTCCGCTTGCCTCGGCGTCGGTATAGGATATCCGATCCCTGTGCGTATTAGAAGTGCGTAGGTTAATAGGTTAAAAATAATCACAACTCACTAAGAAAGTATAGAACAAAATTCTTTCTCTTCATTTACTCATCAAGATATATTATTAATAATAATATTGTTGAAGTCGAAGGCGCGTGCAGTGCGGCGCTTCTTTATCGATCACCCAGGCTCGCTTCAGTTGCTTGCATCTCCAGCATCCTGAAAGCACGGCAGTACTTTACCTCGACGGTACATCGTCTAATCAGACCGCACACGCAGACTCCCACCGACGCAACCAGTCCGCCGTACATACATTGCGGGAGTAGGTATTGGCCGTGCCGTAGCCTCGTGTCTTGTCTAAAGGGAGAAGTGTCTACGTCTACTCTCCCTCTCTTCCTGTGTTCTAGCTGGTCTGTAGCACGCACCACTTCCGCTACAGATGCTGCATCTCGGCTGGTCGTAGCCGACAACTGGCGATTTAATTACCTGGTGATGCCTTCCTCAGGCGCTGTAGGCGCTTGCATATTCTCTTCTCCCTCTCTCTCTCTCTCTCTCTCTCTCTTTCTCTCTCCCCCCCCCTCTCTCTTCCTCTCGCTCCTTCTTTCTCTCAAGAGAGAAGAAGTAAGAGTATACTTTGTACTCTTTTCATCAATCATCATTTTTAATTCACAATACATGTGTTCGATAATTGTTTACATGCGAGAGAACGAGGGTCTAGGGAGAGATCTTCGGAGGCCTAATCAACGAAAACACAGCCGTTGTGCTCATCGCCACAATGAATAAAATGGTAGTTATTGAAAGGAAGGATCTTTTGAGGGCCAATTTTCACCAAGAAGAGTAATAATTCAATTACTAATTTTTAATTGCGACATTTCGTCAGACTTTTTCTAACTTCTTTAGGCATAACATTAGTCTTAGCTGCTTGAAAGACAATCCTTTTATCAGCTTTACTCCCTTGTTATATAATGTAGGTAATATAGTATTCCCATCTCAATTAGAATGGTTACTTTTTTCCCTGAAAAGCGGGACTAAAACTTTTTTCTAGTAACTAGGTCAAACATCTTTGGCCGCCCACGTTCACAAACACTCCACATCTTTTCGTAGGTCCCACTTTCCAAGTTGAAAAAATGGCCACAGTTGAGATAGGAATAATGTAATATACGTAACTCAGGAAAAAAGTCGATGATTCCCTGAGAAACCCATCCGTGGGGATTAAGAGCCGCTATATATACACTGGTTATATATTAATAACCACATTTTTCTATAGTTCTAATTCTCATTTATTTAATTTTTATGAACATTCAGTTATTCTTGAAGGTAAATACTAACGGAAGGTCATTTTAAAAATAACGGAAATCATTTATTTTACTAAAGTGCACTTCAAGTCGTAAATTATTATACATCATGTTCATTCCCTAATCGTGAGTTTTAATAAGGTATGTCTAAAGTCCCTGCAGAAATCGTTTATTAAAATATAATATTCGTCATAAAAGTTAATTCTGAGCTAGTCACAAGAGCTGACAGTTTATTATACTCTCTAGTAGCTGCTAAAGCATGTCTAGTTTCTAGAGAAAGGAAAATGTTTTGAGTTAACAATATTACGCCGAGCACGTGTACATCAGATCTTTCGCCCGTCTTCTTTCCTGTGTGCTTAATTCTTTTTTCTCCATACTTGTTTGTCCCAAGCGTAAACACGCGTTAGATCCTATTGTTGAATTACAGTAATTTCTAAAGAATATCAACAAAGTCCTTCATATTACTTATCCAGATATTCTGTATTAACAATCAATTTTCAATAATATTGTTCTACTTGTTGAAAGCTTCTTAATAAATGTTTGAGTATTAAAAGATGGTAGCTTAATTCTAATACTGGAATTTTATGTTAATGTTTTACTGAAAGATATGAGATGAAGTTGTATAGATAAATAGATAGGTAGCTAGAATAAGCTTTATTAATTTGTAGTGTTGATATATCCATCTACGAGCAACATTTGTCAATACTGTAGATCCCAGCGTTACACAATAGTATCGTTTCTATTTTATAAAAATGCATCTTCGATTTGATATTCTCGTGTCTTTTATCCGCGGGCCAATCACAAATCAAAGCTATAGAGGTTTCGCATCTTCAGGTCATGAATTTTATAAGAAGAAATAACGTAGAATAACAATTTTTTGGAAAAAGCCGTTTATCTACTTTAATAAATTCATAAATTCATCATTTACAGAAACCTCCTTCATCGGTGGAGGATTGGAACCCACGACTCTAAAGTCGGGAGCCCCGCCTCTTACCACTAAACCGATGTTACTCTATAATAGATGTATTAATATTCTAGCATAACAACAATTCTGTATTTCGTACTTTTTCCGTAATAATAGTGCAAAACTTTTTTAAATATACTATTGAATATCCTTCATTATCCGGTAGCAATCACATCAAGCGAATTAGATTCAATATTAACTTAAAAACTTTTATTTTCTCCGAAAATCCATTTAACATGTTACACATGATAATAAAACGCCTTATTAATAGAATTTTCAATGGATTTCGTAAATAGATAAGAAAATTTCCTTCTACATCCTTAATAAACACATAAAATTTAAAAGTGTGCGTGGTAAAAACTGCCTCCGTTCTGTAGCACAAAAAGCCTGCAGATATTCGTGTAGAAATTTCTGTAGAATATTTTGCCGATTCCGCTCCAAAAAAATTATACAATGATGTCCATAGGGAAATTTATAAAAAATCCTGCAGAAAATACTGTATAAGAAAAGTTACATTTTTTAAACATTGTCGATTTCAAAGAGAAAATTCATATTATATTACGTTATATCGACCTGATTTTCTTCTCAAATATCTCAAAAGTAATAAAATTCTAATACCTATATTATTCATATATTTTGCAAATCAAATGCATTGTTTGATTGAACATTTGAAAAGAGCGTTGCTATAGAGCTCAATCTCTTACACCTTTTTACTATAAAAGGTTCCATATTGCAGAAATTGCAATAAAAAATACATGTTATTCTTCAATATTGGAAATCAGATTTTAAGTAATTATTCGTCACTATATCACAGTGAAACAAGAAATTCTTTATCTGTAACATCAAATTTGATTCTATTAATTTATTTACTTTTTAATTTCACGAAATAAATTATGAAAAAATTCTGCCAAATAAAAGTGTAAAAAGGATTATTTAATATTTGCAATATCTGGTTTTATTTAATAATACATTTCATTAATCATTGTCACAATTGAAATCCTTTTTTTTTAATTATATATAGCTGCTACGAAACAAAGTGTGCATAAAATACATTATTCTTCGTTTACAATGAGAGAATTTCGCTTAAAATATTGAATGATTTGAAAATTTTACGAAAGTCGAATACGATTACCCCAGCTTATCTGAATTACGAAAAATGCGAAACATCACCCTCGGAAACAGCAATTTTCCGATCGCGCTGAATCGACGAAAATTCTCGGCCCATTAGAGAGTTTCCGTTCACCAATTACCCTCTTTCTCTCTCTTTTTCCTGTCTTTTTCCTCGCAGCCTTATTGGGGCATGGACATGCGACGCAACCTCGAGCCCGCATGGGACCTGCACGGCCAATATTCTACGGATGTCTTCACGCGCGAGGCTGTGCGGCTGATAAATAGCCATAATGATAGCCAGCCGCTGTTCCTCTATTTCGGCCACGTGGCTGTGCATTCGGCGAATCCGTATAACCCATTACCCGTGGCTGACGAAGTTGTCGAGCGGATCAAAATACCAGAATACAAGAGGCGTCGCTTTGCCGGTAAGTATACATAGTCACTCTACCCGTCGCCTTTTTTTAACAAGCGCAGCGGCCCCTATTGCATTCTCGTCTCTGCTTTCGCGCCGCCGTGCGTCGTTACCATTAATTTTTCCGGCGTTTTCTTCTTGTGCCCGTACTGCTTCCTTCCTCCGGCGACTCATAATAAAATTAACGAGATGAGAAATTAAAGTTCGTTTTCGGTGTTAATGCCGAGGTAAACGTCGCGAGCTCTCGACTGATTGAAAAAGTATAGGAAGTCAAGACGGCGGATGTTTCGTTCTAAGTTTACAATTAAAACTTAACAGTAAGCGATATAATCGGGAAGTTTATTGTTTTAATTTTTCATCAGGCGTGCCCTGGACGTTTGTAATATCTGTTTTTTTTTCATTTATAAATCTGTGTAGATTTTACGATAGAAAATACGTGGAGTAAAGCTGATTTTCATCTTTTTACATAAAGGATCGCTTGTGTCTATCCATTTGTTAACAGTATTTCTACATTTTAATTAAAACAAACTTTATCCAAGCAATGTTTATTTTCATTGATAACTGTATTAGCATTAAAATGCATATTCAATTTACTCGCTGAGTTTGTCATGAATATTTATTGTTATGAGAATAGAAAATACTAATTACATAATTTAAACCTTTTTATATTTAACTTGATAATATTAAAAGCAAAATTTTGTATTTTTTAGTTTCACGAAATATGTTTTGCTTATTTTTTGTATGTTATTTAATCTCGCATTATTTACGCTTCAGTTTCGGTGCTAATCAATAAAGACTAACGATGCTCTTGTCAGCGAAGCACATGTAAATATTTACGGTGCTTGTATTATCGGTAAAAAGCAGGACTTGAACCGGGCTCTACTGATGAACCATCAAAGCTGCACTTTTCTTATTTTTTTTATTTGATTATTGAATTTATATCCTGTAAAATTTTTTAGGCAGTATTAATATAAAATAAAAATAAATAAAAACCACTGCCAATTCATTCGCACGTGGCTTCCTCAAACTTATATAGTCCGGGAGCCAGCGACTTTTTAGAGTTACTCATTTGGCAAAGGCTGAAAATTTTTCCTAAGGTTCATTTATAGTATCACTAGTATAAGTGAACCGACCTCTAGCTCACCAACCCCCTTCCAGCTATAAGAATTTTTAAGTTTTTCTTATTTTTTGACTAAAGAAATAATCCATCATTAACAAAAAATTAGCTCTTGTTGTATTTTTATTTGCTCCATCCAGAGCTATTTTGCAGTAATATATGCTTCTAAAAAATTAGGAATAAAAAGCTAGGATGTGTAATTATCATTTTTTCACGTTATATTTCTAAAAAATAAAAAAAAAACTGAAGGTAGAGCCGATAATTTGAGTTTTTCAAAGCGTTAGGGTCTAATATTGCAGCTTTCTTCATATTTTGGCATCTAAAAACATATCCCAAAGTTTGAATTAAATCCGTGCTTTAGTCAAAAACTAAGAAAAACTGAAAAATTCTCACGGCTGGAAGGAGGTCGGTGTTACGGCCGGGGAGGGGGTGGCTACGGCAGTCTCTCACACATATAAAATAATGATAAAAAAACTTATATCGCAAAAGCTAAGACTTTATTAAGATCTTAATTATGTTGTAGACACACATAAAACGTAATCAGCTGACCTTAGAGTGGGGGATAATGATTCAGCTTTTCACCTAAGCAACTTGAAAATACACGTTGAATAAACTGATACCATAAAAGCTGAAATTTGGCGAAGTAATAGTCAATTTAAACAGTCACATGAAATATTTTTTTCATGTAACTTATTAAGTTAGCTACTGTATTAGCAAATTTTATTTCTTGCAGTATAAGCTACACGGTATTGAATCTCTCCAGTTTTGTGTGTGTGCGTGTGTGTACGTGTGTGCGGTGTGTCAATGTATTGTTATAGTATCAATAATGTTTAAGAGTTTAGAATTGAAAAAACATTTAAAATTTACATTATCAGATAAAAAATTATTAATAAACCAACAAAACAATATGAAAAAATCGATGTATGAATTTAGCCTTTCTCAACTACATTATTTAGGCCAATACCTACTGATTACGCTATGGTTTTGAGCATTTCCTCAAATAACAAAGTTATGCCATTAAAAAATAACAGTTTTTGAGGTCAATTACACACACTAGTATACTTACGTTTCTGCTTATAAAAAGCTGATTTTTTAAGGCACACTTTTTTAATGGGGCTACATTTGTCTGTTTTTTCGTCAGTAACAAGTAGGAACTACAGAAAATGCATTTTAGTGAACGCCTAAATAGTTAGAACTAAAAAATCGTGAATATTTAGATGTATGAAAAAAATGGGTGACACTTGTTTAAGAGTCCGCCAATCCGCTGATGAACGCTAAAAAAGTGACAGTAAAAAATGTGCTTAAATTTACCGATTGGGACAAAATTGAACTCCTATAAAATGTGAATTTTTTTTTAAATTTGTTATTAACAAAACAGACATGCTATTTATTCCTAATTATATAGGAAAATATATGTGAAACATCAAAGTTCTAGAGATTTTCCCATATATATGTCGGATTTTTATTGGAATCAGACATTTGAATGTCGCTTCAAACCCGCTGCCGCGACGAGGACCTAGTTAGCGCGCCGCAACTAGGTGGCGCGGCACCGAAATTCTCGCACTCAAGTCGGGCACTCCAAAATTGCTACAAATAAAGTTTTTCGCATTTTTTAGTACGCCCACCATTCCGAAAAATCTGAAAAAATTCTAGTACAAAGACAACATTTAAATATACAATTTCCTGGTGTAGTTATATGTTATTTCCTGTAGATATAAAAGAAATTAAAAAAAATTTACTTGAATTTTTAAAAAATTTTTTTAGGTTAGGTATTGGAGGCGCCAAAGCTAAAAAAATTGGTGAAAAATAATATTCATAAGCTATACTTTCATATTTTTTCAACATTTTTTAAATAATTTCCACAAAATGCGGTTTTCGAGTCCCACTGGAGATGGGTCCCTGGAAAAATAGTAGAAAATTCTTTTTTTAGTATACTTATGTGAATTCACTGCCATTTTTCCCTTTCATTGACAGTGGCATTTTGTCTATCTTAACGTTAGGTACCCTTTGGCATTGATTTATACTTGGGCCGAAATTTTTTTGTTTTTATATTAAACCTAATGTACTTGTATATTAAATTACGTTCAGTTACGTTATTTTCAAAAGTCAGTAAATTTGTAACTTAAAAGTTTCTTAAATTGAAGCACAATTTTTACGGGCAATCATTTAAAAAGGTCTGGTACCCAAATACCGAGGGGGTGCGACGTTCTCGCAAAAAAGGGGAGCTACGGAAACGTGCGAAAATGAGCAAATCAATATTTAAAAAACTCCTAATCGAAATAGCCGGGGGATGCTGGGTCTACGCCAAAAAAGGGAGTTATATAGACGTGCGATGATAAGCGAGTCGATTATTTAAAAAATTCTTAAATCCAAATCGACGGGTGACGCGAAATCCACGTAGAAGAGGAAGGCACGCAGACGTGCCACTGTAAGCAAGCGATTATTTTAACAGATTATTTTAACCCAAAGAGCCAGGTGACGGAAGATCCTTGTAGAGTAAGCGAGGTATGTAGACATGCGACTATAAGTGAGACGATAATTTAAAAAAATCTGTCATCCAAATAGCCGAAGGTCGCATGTTTCATGCAAAAAGAAGCAGTTGTGCCGTTACGGAGACTTTTTTAATAATCCAATCTCTCACTGTCACACATCTGTGTAATTCCTTTTTGTGTGTTTGGGCTAAAGAATCTTTCAAGTAATCGATTCGACTATAGTCGCATGTCTGCGTGGCTAATTCCTCTTCTACATGGACCTAATGTCATCCGAATATTTATTTTTTAAAGTCAGTACAATAGTTGACTAAGTCAACTATTGTACTATATCTTACTATTTCACTTTAGCGTGCCTTCTTCATCTACGTGAACCTCGCCTCCCTTTCCTATTTGGGTTTAAGATTGCTTTATGTAATCGACTCGTTTAGTGTCACACGTCTACGTAACACTATATGATCAAGAATTTAAAGACAAGACATAATACTTTTCATATTGACTGACAAGACCAAGACAAATGAGAAATTTTCAAGAATTTGCAAGAGCGAGACAATAATTACAAAAATATTGTATTGTCTTGCTCTCGTGCAGCTCTATTTATGGCACAATTCTAATTACATTCAGTGATTAAGATTAAAAAGTATTAATTTTAAAATTATGTATAAAAATGAATAAATAATTAATTATAATATTAAATTCAAAACATTTTAAAATTACTAATAACCTTTACTTCAACTAAACATAAACAAAATGCACTTGCAAGCATAAAATATTATTTCGCAATTATAATCGTATTGTGTATTATTTTACTATATTATATCATAGATTAGAATTGTAATTTGTATTATTGTTGACATTTATATAGAAAATTAAATTTTCCCTTTCAATTTCAGTTTAGAAAATATCAGCAGCAATATAATTTAACGCTTGGAAAATCACGTGAAGTAATGAAGAAAAGTTAAAGAAAAAATAGTTCACGTGAAATGTTTCAAGAAATTAAAAAAGTACGACATAATGTATTAAACTATTTAAAATGTGAACCATTTTTTCAATGAACAGTGAACCAAAATCGTATTCAACTAGTAAAATAATAATAATACATTCGTGATGATAAATAAAAAACTAGCTTCAAAAGCATACATTATAGCTTTATAGCGATTCAACTTAATCACTAAATCAAATCATGATACGAAATCGAGAAAATAGAATGATGATTTAAGAATTAAATTGAATTATTATT
>JAPYZO010015364.1:0-12277 GCA_030522905.1 Torymus flavipes
ACGACAATCTGAAAGAAGGGGGAATAATGTTATGTGTTCATTTATCATAATTAAATATAAGAACAAAAACGTTGCTAAGCGACCAGTATGTTGTTCTCGTTTTCGAGTTTAGTTAGTTGATTCGAAAGCTTGTGATTGATAATACGTTCAATCGTATATGTTTATGTTCTGAATAAAGTTATATGTTATTCTTTTCTAGTAATAGTTATTGTTAATTATTGTATGTGTGTGTGAGTGTAACAATGGCAGGAGCTTATGAACAGGAGCTTATGAAGAAGTTCTTAGGGACGTAGCGCAAGGAGCCCTCAATGCAACGGAGGAGTGGTGAAGTAGCAAAGCACTGCGAATCCAAGGGGACAATTCGGTAGCCCTTATCTTCAAAAGCGCTATAATATTAAGAAGCTGAGGAAGATGGAAGCGGGGAATTTAGAGATGCCTTTCGCGGAGGAAACCAAATATCTGGGAGTTATTCTCGATAGTAAATTACTCTGACGCAGGCACCTCGAGGAGAAATGTAGGAAAGCCATCTCTACTTTCTGGCAATGCAGAGGAGCGTTGGGTGCAAGGTGGGGATTGGGTCCACGGCAAATGCACTGGATCTACTCCGCCAATATTGTGCCGAGGTTAAATTTTGCCAGGATAGTCTAGTGCAGCAGAACAACGCTGAGCACGGCTTGCGTGAAGCTGGACCGGGTACAGGCACTTTTCCTAAGGGGCATAACTGCCACTAGGAGGAGTACGCCCTGTGCCGCCATGAGGACCATGCTGAACCTATCGTCTCTGGCACTGCACATCAAATCCGTGATAATGAATACGGCATACCGGTTAGGTTGCGTCGGTAAGTGGAAATCGGACAGCAGGAGGCATAAATGGTTGTTCGGGGTAACACTGAGGGAACTCTGGAAGGAACCCCAGGATAGAATATCATCTCGACCTCTAAGGAATGCGAGATATAAAATCCGCTTTCCGGAGAGGGAGAGGTGGGAGGAATGTAGACCCAAACACGGCGAAATCTGGTTCACGGACGGGTCTAAGGTAAAAGAGGGAGTGGGAGTTGGCTTCTGTTGCCCCAGGCAGCAGGACAGCTACTGCTTTAGGATGGCAAACTACAACACGGTTTTCCAGGCCGAGGTACTCGCGATTAAGCTATTTGCGGAGGAACTAACAAGGGCTGGCAGGACGGGCAAGACTATATGGATCTGCTCGGACAGCCAGGCGGCATTGAGAGCCATCGAGAAGACTGTTACTTGCTCTAAGTTGGTAATGGAAACCAAGGCCTCGTGGAATGCATTAGGTGTGGTCAACCTTCTCAACCTAACCTAGATCCCGGGTCACTCCGGCTGGAAAGGTAATGAGAGGGCGGACACTCTTGCTAAACAAGGGAGCCGCACTTACGGCCCCATCAAACAGCAAGCTGGCATGCCGGCGCAAGAAGGCCGTAACAGGATAGCTGTTTACATCAGGAGCCTATGCGAGGCGGAGTGGCTTGCGACTGAGGGTTGCAGCAAATCCAAGGCCCTGTTGGGAGAAACCGGTGACCGATGGGGCGGGGAACTACTCACCCTCAGCAGGTGGCAACTCAGAACGGCAGTGGAACTGATAATGGGACACTACGACCTGAGGGGGTTCCAACACAAAATAGGTAAGGCAAGCTCCCCATACTGTCCTAGGTGTGGGAAAGTTTGCGAAGAAACGCCAATCCACGTGATCTGTGAGTGCCATGCACTGGCAGACTCCAGAAGGAAGTGGTTTGGCAGGGCGGTAGCCATACCAGAAGAGATCAGGAAGCACAGCATTAGAGCGGTCTTTGAATACTGCTCTGCAGTCGGCCTCCCCTAATGTGAGCCCCGAGGTATGTGGGGAATAGCGTTCAATGGCAAGCAGGCTAAGGGCGCTACACCGCAATGGTTCCCGCGAGTTTTCAATCTAATCTAATCTAGATTTCGCTGAAAATTTGAATACAGTGGTTTTCGCGATCGCTTATCAGGATCTTGCTATCAGATTCTTGAAATTCGAAATGGCGGTGAAAAGATCGACGGAAGCATATATTTTGCTTAAAATTGGTATACAGGAGATTTCGAGGTCGCTAATCACGATTAAATTTTGAAAATTCATAGTAGCGAATCCAAAATAGGGCATCTAATATGGCGATGAAAAGTTTTAAGAAAACGTAAATTGTGCTCAAAATTAGTATAAGGGTTTTTTTAAAGTTGCTGATGATGATTTGGCTATCAGACTTTCCAAATTCGTCATGGCGGATCCAATATGGCGATTAAAAATTCGAAGAAAGCTTAGATTTTTCTCAAAATTATAATACAGGGATTTTCGAGGTCGCTGATCAAGATTTTGTTATTGGACTTTTAAAACTCAAAATGGCGGAATTGGACTTTTAAAACTCAAAATGGCGGAATTGGACTTTTAAAACTCAAAATGGCGGAGCGGCAGGGGGTAGTGTATATATATGGGTAACTTCATGTCAACTGTTCAGGTTAAAATTGTAAAATGGCTAAAATAGGGTTTTCCTGGTTCCGAATCAGTCCCAAAATATAACCCTAGATTTTTAGAGCAAAATATTCAATGGTTCAAAAGTTACAATCAATTAAAAATCTCAAAATCTTGATTTTTTTCAAAAAACATCAATTTTTTAACGCCAAGAACGAGAAACTTTTTGTATTACACATTAAATCAGAAAAACTTTGCAAATTATGCGTACAATTGCTCAGAATTTTTCCAGATCCATGCCAGTTATTTTACTAATTTATACGAGACAAAGCAACATTCAAAATATGCTTAGGGCGAATGCGACTGATCCAATATTTCACACCAAAGGCTAAAAAGTAGTAAAAAATGTGACCTTTCAAATGCCATCTTGGTGAAAATGGTTGTTAATCACTGAAAGAGGTTACGAGCAATAAAAACTGTCAAAATAGTGAAAAAACCCTGTTTTTGGCCAAAAACACTCTTTTGACAGTTTTTATTGCTCGTAACCTCTTTCAGTGATTAACAACCATCTTCAAAAGAAATCAGGAAAAAAATTCTCTGTTTCATATGTTAATTATTTAGTCCAAAAAATCATTTCATATTCAATAATGAGAGAAAATAAAACTAGAGAAAATGAGTTTTCTTTTGCTTCTTTAAGAATTAAAAAATATTGACTCCATCCAAAGTTGTGATAGTTTAAAGTTATGTAAAGAAAAACCAGTGATAATCCGATAAATCTAGAGCTCCAATTTTATGTATATTTTAGTGCATTTTCTTTACATAACTTTAAACTATCATAACTTTGGATGGAGTTAATATTTTTTAATTCTTAAAAAAGCAACAGAAAGCTCATTTTCTCGAGTTTTATTTTCTTTTATTATTGTTGGATCAAATGCTTTTTTCGACTGAATAATTAACATATGAAACAGAGCATTTTTTAAAGATTTCCTTAAAGTTCACCTGAAAATATCAATAAATTGTGTTTTTCAAAGCGTTAGGGTCTAATATTGCAGCTTTCTTCATATTTTAGCATGTAGAAACATATCCCAAAGTTTCAAGAAAATCCGTGATCCGGATTTGATATACACTCTTTGTAAGCCTAATTTCTTATTCTTATATAAGTCTATATCTTATCTTCAAAAGTGCTATAATTCTAATATTCTTTTCTATCTGTTCCACGCCACCCATGAGGTCGATAGATAGGCGCGTTTTTTTTGTAGAGATATCCCATTGCGTAATAAATTTTAATTCACGTTTTAATTAGATATATTTATAAGTTATATAAAAAAAATTTATTACGGAAAGGCCTAATCCTTTATTAAACATTTTCAATTTTGAGAATCATATAAAGGAATAGTAAAATAAGTACATTGGGAATACGTTAATTTATTTCAGAAATGTCTAATTTCCTATTAAACACTTTGAATTTGAGAATCATATAAAGAAATAGTAATATAAGTAAATTGGGAATACGATTTATTGCAGAAAGACCTAATTCCCTATTAAATAAATACTTTGAATTTGAAAATAATTTATGCATATAACGCACTGTACAAAGGAAAATTTTTCTCTACTCTATGACCCGAACTCGGTAAATGTTGGACAATAACATCTTTTTTTTACGTTCCTTCATAAAGCTTTTAATTAAGAGAGAATCCACATAAATGCACAGCCGTATTTGTGTTTCAGTTAACATCACTTTTATATGATATTTTTCCTTTATTTTCCGTTAATTTCATTTAAAAAAGCTTAATTAATGTACAATGAAGGTTAAAAAATTATTGAAGTACTATAAAATAACGTATTACAAATAATGTAAAAACGTAAAACTTATGTTATTTTTACGATATTTTAAGATATTTATGTATGCTTGAAAATATTATTTTACATAATATAGCATAACTTTTCAGATATTTCAAGATCTTCTTAGATTAATTTTGATTAATTTTACATGAAATATCATAAATTCAAATAAAACTAACATAAAATTAATGAATAATAACGTAAAAATATCTTAAAATATTATAAAATTAAAGTAATATAATAATCTAATCGGAAAATAGCGTATAATAACGGAATACGGTCTGCTTCTCGATTCTTACGTTAGATTGACTTAATTTTACATGAAATATCATGTAATTCAAATTTGAATAATAACGTGTTTATTAACGTAATATATAACGAATATTAAGAAAAAATTTAAAAGTAACGTAAAAATTATGTTCAATTAAATTTTACGTTATTTTGATATTATTCTACGGTAATTTTTCATTACTTTATGTTAATCTCATATAAAATATGATAAAATAACGTAAAAATACGGACATTTTATAAAAATGGTGTATTTCGATTCCAAATTTTCTAAACAACATTCCTAACACATTATCTCACAAACTTTTGTTTTTACTATCACAAAGCTTCCTCTAGGAGGAAGCAATAACGTGATATATCGCCGGTGCTTATGAAATCAAACCCTTTTCGAAAAACGCTATGAAAAAAACTCATTTTGGAAAACACTATGAAAAAAAACTCATTTTGGAAAACGCCGTGAAAAGAAACTCATTTCGGAAAACGCTGTGAAGAAAAACCCATTTTGATAATCGCCGTGAAAAAAACCCTTTTCGATAAACGCCGTGAAGAAAAACTCTTTACCCTCAGATTTAATTAAATTAATCTTCAAATGTATGGAAATATCTGAGAAAAGTTTTATTAATTAGTTATAGACCGTAGAATTAACTGATAGACAGAAATAACGTTTTTTTCACGGCGTTTATCGAAAAGGGTTTTTTTCACAGCGTTCTAATGAAAGAGTTTTTCTTCACGGCGTTTATCGAAATTCTTTTCACAGCGTTTTCCAAAATGAGTTTTTTTTCATATTGTTTTTGAAAAAGGTTTTTCTTCACAGCTTTTTTGAAAGAGTTTTTTTTCATCAGCACCTGCGATATAACGAATATTAAGAAAAAACATAAAAGTAATGTAAAGACTATGTTTAATTAAATTTTACGTTATTTTTATGTTATTCTACGATATTTCTTCTTTACTTTAAGTTAATGTCATATAAAATATCATAAAATAAGTAATGTAAAGCTATGTTTAATTAAATTTTTCGTTATTTTTATGTGAAATTAACGTTACGATGGTATACTTCTTTACTAAATATTTTAAATTCAAATATCGAGTTGACCGGTATACGGCAAATAAATTTACTCGTTACTCTTACACTCACTCACTTACCAAAAGGGAGTTCGGCTGTGTCGTCCTCGTTCGGGCGACGAAGAACCTGAAAATTGTGGATTTGAGACATGCGCGAAATAATTCGAACAACTTACAAATACAATATAATTCTTTCTTTATTTCCTATCAACATACATGCTAATCATACTTCAATTTACTACATTCCCTTCCCTCAACGACGCGCGATGATCAAACCCTCCCAAAATTCCCTTCTAATATACGCCACGAATCACTCTCGCTCTTCCCTCTGGCTCCTCTCTCTCTCTCTCTCTCTCTCTCTCTCTCTCTCTCTCTCTCTCTCTCTCTCTCTCTCTCTTCCTCTCTCCTCCTCAAAAGCTTGTAAAAAGTAAAGGTTTATATGAAAAGCCCGATCCATATTCTGGAAATCCTGTGAAAACTGAAGTTATTGATTTAGTTGAAAGATATTATCTAGAAGACGATTTGGACTGTTCCCCACAAAGTCCTAACAAAAATGATGTGATAAATGTTAAAATCAATGGAGTTATAAAAAAAATGAATCGTTTTCTAACTCGGAGCATCAATGAACTTTGCAATCTAATTATGAAACAAAATCCAGAAGTTACTACTTCAAGATCTAAGATTTATCAATTGCGACCAAAATGGATATTAATTCAACCTTTAAACAATTCATGTTTATGTGTCTATTGCGCCAATTTCTACCTTATCGTAACAGATCTAAAAATTGCGTTAAAAGAGAATCCAAGTTTCTTACACTTAAACAAGAGCACCATGATTGTTTGCTCTATAGAAAATGATTCATGTATTCTTCGAGAGTGTAAAATTTTCAAAGATAAAATGATAACCGACGAAAATTTTCATTTGGAAGAAGATTTACTATTTGATGAAATAACTTTTGCAATTTGGGATAAAAATGATCTTGTAAAGAAAACTTGCAGATTAGATGTTTATCTCAAAGAGATGAACAGTTGTGCAAATACAATAAACGAACATAGACGAATGAAAAAGCTCCAGCAACGTGAAATCAAATCAGAAAAAGAAGATGCACTTTCGAGTAAAAATCGTTTAATTCTACACTGAGATTTTGTAAAAAATTGGGCCATAATTCAGCAATATGTCATTCACGGCTATCACTGGACTAATACACAAATTTCTATTTTTACAACGGTGTGTTATGGAAAGTCAGAAAGATTACTACGAGTTTTGGCATAGTAAGTGACGATAGAAAACACGATTCAGCGTTCGCTTTAGCAGCTATGAAACTGATAACAGATGGGTGTATAAAACTAACCTGCAGATGGGAAAAATGATATTACCATAAAATCTACCAGCGCTGCCAGTCATTTCATGAACAGATTTCAATTTTATGAATTGGAAAAAGAATTCCATACATCTAAATGGATTGGCATATAATTTTCCAAGGGCATGGAAAAGGTGCGTGCGATGGTGCGTGGGAGATTATTATAACATTTTGCTACAACTCATAACTTGTCTGCACCACCCAGCGAACATATTAAAATTGCTGACGATTTTGTAAAATATGTCGGTGAGTATACCAGCAAAATAAGAATCATACTTTTGAAAACCGAAAAATTGCAAAATTTTCGAACTCAAAAGACCTAGGACTGAGAAAAAGTTCGATCGATTAATGGCATTCGCGATAGTCATATATGGCAAGTTATCCGAGAGACTGATGCAGAAATTGTGAATGTAGAAAGGCAAATGAGAAAAATAAACACCCCGAATGGCTCCCTGTTCAATGTTGATCAATATGTATGATAGACTGTCTTATAATTATTCGTAGATGAACTCTTTATGTTGTATCAATAGATATTTCACCTTTGCTAAATTAATGTCTATTGAGACTGTCTTATATTATTACTAACTATTATACCGAATTTATAAGTGTAAAATATCAAATAAATAAATGTACTTTTTATAAGTACTTAAATGTACGTTCATTCCCTACCCCCACTCTAATTCCCAGCGTCACGCACATGTATGCTCACCGTCGGCTCGGGTAGAAACAGTATGTAGCGCTGGAAACGAGAGTGAGATTAGGGGATAGATGTACAGCCTTTTTCCCCTCTTCGGCGAAAAACGAGAATGAATTTTACAATAGTTGTGTTTAAAAAATGTATATTGCACAGCGCGTTCGTCGCCCTTGCTTCGCTCAAGCAACAACTCTCACGCAGGGAGCATACAGCTGATCTTATTCCCTTGGTGCATAATGTACTATTATTCCGATCTCAACAAAAATGGCCACTTTTTTTCCTGAAAAGCTGGACAAAAGTTAGATTTGTTTCCCTCTTTCAAGAAATTTAATGTTTGCGGGAAATATCGTCATATTTCCCGCAAAAAGAGATATTTCTCGTTTTTGAAAAATATAAGTAAATTTCATATAAACAGCCAAATATCAATAAATAATACACTTAATATTAAAAGTGGCCACAGTTGAGATGGGAATAAAGTACTATATGCAACTCGGGAGGAAAGTCATTGATTCTGTCGGGTGATCACCGCCCGAGCGAGCGAAGCGAAGCGAGGGCAGTGAACCTACCAGCGGGAATCAAGAGCGACTTTTCCTCCTTGTTACATAATGTACTATTATTCCAATCTCAACAAAAATGGCCACTTTTTCCCTGATTTGTTTGTTCTGTTTCCCTCTTTCAAGAAATTTAACGTTGGCGAAAAATATGACGATATTTCCCGCAAAAGAAGGAAATATGGCCATGTGGTCGATGACGACACACCCGCGGGTGGGTTTACTGTCCGAGCGAGCGAAGCGAAGAGAGTTTTCTCCCCCCAAGAGCGACTTCTCCCTTGTTACATAATGTACTATTAATAATTAATTCGATCAATGGTATTATAGAATACTAGTTATTTGCTAGATAGAGAATCTATTTTGAATCATCTGAGTATGGTATTCCTTTCTCGATGATGTTTCTATTTGAGTATTAAGAAAAAAACAATAGAAGAATGATATTACTAAATTGAAATTTGATATAATACTGAAAACATATTCACAATTAAAATATATATGATATATAATATTTTATTCTCTTATTCATTTAATTTTCTCACTAATTTTATTATCAATCGTGTACTTTATTTTTCAGTTTTTCCTTTATCCAACGCAGGAACAACACCTCAAAAACCCTGGTTGGGTTTAGATCATGTAAATAAAGCACCGAAGCGTTCACGAATCAACTACCTTGAAAAAGCTATTAAAATCTACAACTAAATGAAGGATGATCATAAATAAAGTTAAACCTTGCAAGAACCTTAAATCCAACCATGTACAGCATTTAATGAAATTACAAAATAAATTAACGTGAAGAAAAATCCAAAATTAATACAACATTTATTATTACACATTTGACATATTACTAATGAAACAATGTAGTGATGCTTATAAATTATTTTTATAAACAATTCATTAAAATTTTGTATTTTCAATTACAGATATTCCAGTTTCGCATTTTTTATTTTAATTTATTTCCAATAAAGTAAATAAATTTAATGATCTGTAAATTAAGTCTGTGAAAGTATTTGACAGAGGTTGTGAAACGTGCGCTTCTTGCTTATTAATTAATAGTTTAATTTCTAAGGGCCCGGGTAAGGAAACTGCATAAAATAAAAGACAATGATTATCCATTTCGATTATTTTCTTTATTAAAGGAGAACTTAAAAACAAGCGCATAGAATTTTACAATGCTCATTAAATAATTTCAAAATATCTTCTAAATTTGATGGCGGTATAAATAAATTCTAATTAACTGTTCATCTAGAAAAGAGAAAAAGAAATGGTAAAATTGTAAATTGCAGTTGAACAGAAAAACTGTTATTAATTAAGGGGGCTAGACACCTTTTTTCTGAAATAAAAAAGTCATATTTTATAAATATGAATTTAGCAAAGGTTAAAGAGTAAACCCATAAAAATAAAAACTTAATATATCTTCATATTAATAACGTTTCGCTGATTTGGTTTCCAGCCTCTTCAGATCTTTATTAAAAGTATAATAACAAAAAAATTGTCTTAAAAATAAACAACATTACATATGGTTACTAAACATTATAAAATAGCAAATACCATAACAATAATACTTGGTAGATCACATAATTGTCATAAAATTATGAAAATAAAAATTCTTTCGTCGAAAATAACAAAAGTTTTTCAATGTATACATAGTGATGAACACCAACATTTTATTATAGATATGTAGACGACACTATTTTGTGTATTAAAAAAGAACAACTCAATATTGTCTTAGATGTTTTTAATAGTTACAATACTGATTTACAATTTACTTATGTAACAGAAATTAATAATAGTATCGCCTTTTTAGATTTATCGTTGTCAATTATCAATAACAGAATTAAAACTAATTGGTACCAAATACCAACTGCTTCAAGCAGAGTTTTAAATTACAATTCTAATCATACTTTACAGTTAAAACGTAATATTGTTTATAATTTAATTGACAGAGCCTTTTTACTAGCTCATAAATCCTGAGCCTTTTTACTAGCTCATAAATCCTTCCATGATGCCAATAGCAAATTGTCAAAAATATTTTGATGAACAATGATTATCCGGAAAATTTTATCTATTCATGTATTTCCGAACGTATTCGTAAGCATCAGTACAAAACACTTAATCCAAAAAATAGCATTAGTAATCCAAGTTTAACAATTTCATTGCCGTTCCATAACCAATTTTTCTATTCTTGTCAATCAACATTTCGTAAGTTTAATATTCGTTGTGTACCATTAATGAGTCATAAACTCAATAATATAGTCAAGCTAGGTAAAGACATCTGAAAAATGGATGGAAACTAGTATTAGATATCAATTTGGTAGAATGCTCGTTAGAGTTGATAGGATTTAAATAAAATGATCGCCACGAGCCAAACACTTTATTTATGCAAACACTTTATTAGTCGACGTTTCGGCTCTCGCAGAGAAGCTCTTTTCAAGAGTTATAAAAATCTTCGGTTAATATACAAAGTAAAAAAAAAGATACAATACGTCATACTATATCAAATTGTTACAATAGACATTAAATAGTCAAAAAGATTGACTCGTCACTGAAACAGTACTGTTTACAAATTCCAATGTGGTAGTTGTCCAGCCACTTATATTGGTCAAACGAAAAGAAAGTTAAAGAAGAGAATAGACGAACACAAAAAGACACCTTTAGAAAAATTGTTACCAATTCCAAAACATTTGAAAGAAAACCCATCTCATAACTTTGATTTTGAAGAAGTACAGATTGTACATAGGGAGACGAACAAATATAAAAGATTAATTTCCGAAATGATTTATCTTAACACACATAGTCATACCATTAATATACAAGAAGATACCAAATTTTTGAGCAAACAATACCAAAGAATTTATAGATTCTTTACTGGTTCATAATTTTTTTACGAAGATTTATTTACAAATTTTATAAGATTTATTCACAAAATTGTTAATTATCAAAAATTTCATATATTTTGTTTCATTATGTACATAATAAGTTAAGTTGAATTTTAATTTGTTTGCGTGAGAATATCTATCATGTGTTTGCATAGTCTATGGTTGTAATTACATTGTTCTTGGTTACTCGTTTCTCAGTGTACTATCGGCTGTCGATGTATTGACTTCTTGGTGTTGATCACTATGTGTACATTGAAAACTTTTGTTATTTTCGACGAAAGAATTTTTATTCTCATAATTTTATGACAATTATGTGATCTACCAAGTATTATTGTTATGGTATGTGCTTATTTATAATGTTTAGTAACCACATGTAATATTGTTTATTTTTAATAAAGATCTGAAGAGGCTGGAAACCAAACCAACGAAACGTTATCAATATGAAGATATATTAAGTATTTATTTTTATGAATATGATACAACATGAAAAGTTCATCTACGACTAATTAAAAGTCATATTTTAATACATAAATAAAACCTAATTATTTCCTACTTTTTACACATAAAAGTTTACCTCTGCTTAGACCTTGGTATGGGCCCTTTCTATGGTTCAATAATTTCACTGTTTATTCAATTATGAATTAAATTATGAACTTTTAGAATAAATCGCCAGTACTTTCAAATAATGAATTCGATCTATTCTGTAAGCTTTGATATAACCGTGTTGATTTCGCGAATCAAATATTGTAGATAATTAATTACAATTGATTTTAATAATCAAAGTATTTCCTGTAAAATGCTATATTACAAGCTAAGACATCATACTAGTACAACAGACTGACAGAGGCTCTTGTAATGTTCGGAAGGAGCTCAAAGACCTGGGGCTGCTATCCAAACCGGATGAGGATTTGAACGGTCTGTCGCCGTATGAACTAAATCGACACTTTGCTGAAGTGTCAGTCTCGCTGCAGGACAGTGATGGGAGGTGTAAGGATGTCTTGAATACTGGAAGTTTGGAAGATTTCAAGTTCAAAGAGGTTGGATTGGCAGATGTCGTCCTTGCGCAGTCTCCCATTTCTCGTCTCAGGCTCGTGGGGAGGATGGCATTCCTCAAAGTGTGGTTGCTAAAGCCCTCCCTATAATTGGGGAACATCTTGTGGGG
>JAPYZO010015378.1:0-10633 GCA_030522905.1 Torymus flavipes
TTGTCTAACTATAAATGAACATTCATTTGTCCGTATCCAAACGTCCGTTCGTTTATAGTTAATGACGATTCTTAACAGTAAAGATTTTCTTCTCTCTGTATATGAATAATAGTAAAATAATTAAAGCTGTGTAGACGAAAGTTTCGGAATCCTCTTATTTTTACGTAAGAAAATTTATATACGATACTTGAAATTTAAGAAAAACAAGCTTTACGAATTTTCGAGAAATCTTAAAATTTCTCAAAATCTCGGAAGCGTTAAGGTATTTTAAGTATTTTTCATTTTAGTTCTGAGGTTATGGAAAATTCGAATTCTTGACAAGGAGCTATACATATCTGTAGGAAGAAGAACATTTTCTTCTATTGCATTTTCTTTTTTCTGACAGCTTATACTTACTGTCAGATTGTATTGAAAATAGTTGAAAGGCTAAAATATAATGACCAATCACGATAACTGCCTCCTCTTGAATAAATTTTTTTGAGATTAAAGTCTGATTCTAACTAAGGAAATAAACAATTAAAATGCAGTATAGACTGATATCATTAAAATTCGTGCAGGCAGTTTGTCACCGATTGAATTTTTTTTCGATCTAAAAATTATGAAATCATGTGTTGACAAAATGCGTTTCTCAACATTCCGTTTGAAAATGGTTTATTCGGTTACTAAAGGCATACTTAATATTAGACGTGAAAATGAAAATTTCAATAAAATAAAAGAATTTAAATAAAAGAAACGATTTTTATTAATGTGAAATTTCTGTTTGGTTTTGGGTCCTGCAGTTATTTTGAAAATCAAGACTTATCCTATCGAGTTATTTATGAAAAACTGAGGGATAACGATTTTTTAAAAGCCATTTTCTCAAAAAATATCTTTTTCTTAACTCAGGCATGAGAAATAGGGCCTTTTTCACGTGTGAAAGTAGGAGAGAAAATTTCGCATTTCGAGCGTATTTTGTAAAGGTGGTAAGAAATATCCATTTCTCACTAGTTTTTCATTTCTCACTTGTTTTCAGACACACGTAAAAAAGGCCCTGCCATGCCTTCGTTAAAAAAAAATACGGTGTGAAACACGGGAAGAAAAGCTATTTGAGACAAATAGCTCATTTTCTCCCCTTGTTGCACAATGTACCATTTCCTCATATTTTAATTCTTTTAAATATCGTCGGGTGAGATATTTTAATTCTTTTAAATATCGTCGGGTGAGAGGTGAAAGGAGACAACTCGGCTGAGAGCTAAGAAACCAGACAACTCGCGGGCTTCTTTTTTTATTCGGTTTTTTAGTTAATAACTAACCATTATAGCGAGTTAAAAAATCAAGGATTTTAACTCCTTACAGCGGTTCTCAATAGCCACAAAAATCACAAAAATAATCACAAAAAAAATTTTTACGTATATAAGGAATAAAGGTTCCCAACAAAAGAAGTCCGCGAGTTGTCTGGTTTCTTAGCTCTCGACCGAGTTGTCTGATTTCTTAGCACTCGGCTGAGTTGTGTGGTTATTCTTAGCTCTCAGCCGAGTTGTCTCCTTTCACTTCTCATCCGACGATATGCAAAGAACTAACTTTTTCAATAAATCGCGCAGAATATGCTATTTTCCAATATTCTTTTTCTATTTTTCCGATTCTAATGGGCTGACTCGTGTATTTCTTCCAAGAACTATGATTTTTTACTACTCGTCTACTTTTTTTATTCATTAGCATATTCATGAACAAAAGCCTTTAAAATAAGCACTCAGTTTAATATGTTGATGATAACGATTTAAAATTTAAAAAAGGATTTTAAATTCGAATGAAAATTCCCATTGTTAAGAAATATATAAGTAATTATTTATTTTGTTTGAATTTCTCGTTTGCGATTAAAATCGCCGGATAAAAGCCCTGTAGAAGTATAATGAATACAGAAACTTTACTTACTATTGGAAGATGGAACGAAGCAACTCCTATCGCTACTAGAACTTCAAAGTATGAATGGGGAAGGGTAAATTGAAACAGAGCATTCCGAGTAAGATAAATATAACAAATTAATATTAATTTTATGAAAGGATTTACTTTTATTTAGATACATTATAATTATTATAATATTGATAATCCGATTTCATCATGAGAGTTTAAAAAAAAGTGCCCCTATGTGAGAGTTTAAAAAAGAAACCCTATAAACGCGTGCATTATTAATATTTTTGAAACTTAAAATTACTATAATTTTGTCCTGATTGATGGAACTTCCTTGATCAAAGGTTTATTTTGAAAGTTTTGATTCATAGTATCAAAGTATTAAAAAAATAAAAGAGTGCATCACTTTATAGAATTGAAAAAATATAAAAAACTTAATGTAAATGAAAAGTTAATAAAAAAGGGTATAAAATGCGATCACTGATGGCCTTCATGAATTTTAAGAGAATCAACCATTGGGTTTTTATAAATAATTTTGTACACTTATTTTTTGCTTTGCTTCTTTTTATTTCTTATTACGTACACATTGTTTTTGTTAAATTTATGGGATTTTATTGACATTGATAGCGTGACATCATTATTATGTCACAGGTTAAGTATATTATATAGTTTTATTTTACATATTTTTTATTTATCGAACAGATGTTAGAGAGTTTTTTCCATGTTCTTCGCGTAATTGAAGTTTATAAATGCTCCGAAAAACCATGCGTAATACACAGTTTTTATTTAGATTTGGAATCGAAATTTTGTTTCTTGGCGAATTGTTTCGGAAAATTTCTATAGCCTTCGTATATATATTCATATGCGTAACGGAACAACAGGTGAAACAATTGCAATAGTAGTTGCACAAAGTCATTACTTTTATTGTCGACACTTTCGATATCGCACGAATAATTAATTTCATTCACATCTACGTGCTATAAAGTGGGTTTACAATTGAGTACAAAAATATGTACGGTTGATAAATAATTTCTTGATCAAAACATCATTTGATAATATCAGTATATTCTGCGATTTACATTGTGTACATATTAAAACTGGAATCGGATTTTATTATTTACAATAAGTGATTAGAGATTAATTATCAGTGCAATATCATTCAGTCTATAAATGATGCCTGTCGCATTAGTTTTTAATACGAAAAATAAAAATTGTTCGGAAGAACAATTTGGTTGTAACAATCGAATATACATTTACTAAAAATACAGAAATTCACTTCATAGTGTTGAATATAAAATAAATGATATGTTTGTTATAAAAAATCATTTAATTATTCAAACTAAAATTTGGTTAACAGTTACTGAACACATTCGGACAAAACATTTGTTGTACAACAGCACATATTCACAACGAACTATTTGTGGAAAGTCTGCAGTGTTTTTATACACATACCAATAACATGTTAGCATCACTACTTGACGATGCTACTTATTACCGGATATTTACTTTCTAATTAGTTTTATTTATTTTAGTAATATTTACTATTCCAAAATCATTATCCGTCGAAAGTGACAAGAAATCCGACAGTCAAATATAAATGCAAATATATACTTATTTGATTAACTGAATTGTGAAGGATATTCTTATAACTGAAATAATTTAAATTTTCATTTAATCGAGTCAGTTGCGAAATGAAAGCTTGTCATCGGAAACATATTGTCCATTGATAATCGGATGAATTGCGGGTGACGACTCTTAACTCTTTTGCGGTTTATTGTCATATGCGATGCGGGTGCGCGCGGTTGTACTAAAAAAATATACGCACGTCAATGTAAAATCACACTGGTTATATTTGTACTATAAACGAGTTTGCTAGTTCTCTAGGGCTTTATATCTATATCTATCAGTATAAGAGCATTCGTGTGTGTGTGTATACGTGTGGGTGTGTGCATGTGTGTATAAGTGTTACGCGGCCTGTCTATTTTGTACACAGAGGTCAGAATTTCCGTTGAGAGGAACAATAAAAAAGCGCTTCATTCCTATATCTGTTGCAGTGGTACCTATGATACTTCTCTGAAGGACACTCGATGAACAGCACAGGCAAAATTTGAGTTTATACCTGTATATGCGTTGCTTGATACTTTTCAGAGCTTTATCTTGTGTTGTATTTTTTTTATCCGCGATTTGTTTTAAAATGAATATTCTACGATAAATCCTCCTACGTTTTTCAAATACATAGCTATTAAGAGCTCTCTATGTAGCTTCTTCAGGAAGCGTTATATATTTTTGGTTTATTTTTTTCCCTGATAAACGTCATTGCCGCAGATCGACACTACAATTCAATACTCATTTAATTGAAAGGATAGCGCCGTAATATTGAATAAAAGGGATACATGTTTATAAAATTCTAGTGTTTATCAATTTATTTTTAACAAAGACGCAAACATTTTATTCTTTTTTTTAATAACAAGAATTTAATCAAGTAGTAAGGTTTAATACAATTTATTAATGTGTGTATATATTTTTTTTTTTTTAGAAAATTCGAGTCTTCATCGTTATTATTGATTAATATTAATTCAAGCAAAATTTTCTTTGTAAAAAAAAAGAAAAAAAAGTTTTTAGTACGAAAATGATAAAACTATGAATTATCGAAATATAGATTTGATAATTATTTTCTTAAAATTTACATTTTTATGTTATAATGAAAAAAAGTTTAATTTTAATAACACGTAACGCATCATGTAACATATCATATAACCTTGATGGAATATTATAGCAATTAATTAAGTGAAGATTACAAGAGAAATTTAATGTATTCATAATATAAAAGTAATTATTCCTTATTATAGAAAAGTTAAAATTAGTATACATTTTTAAAATGATCACTGACTAATCATATCATTGGAATTATTTATATTAATACTTAAGCTTTGTTCTTTGAAAAAATTTCTTGCATTATTTTTCATGCTTTGATATCTTATAACTTCCAATGATCGTAAAATCCGCACTTTTACGTAATAAATATCCTATTTATAGTAAATATTATATATGATCGAACACGTTTACGCTGAATGTACACTTGTATAGGTTACTTACAAAAGTTACACCTCGTTTTCCATTCAGACAATACTGCGTACATATATTTATTATAGTTACTTTTTAATCTATACATTTTAATAAAATAGAACAGTCAACACGCTCGATATATGAGAAATGAAATTAAGTACGAGATTTATATATTTAAAACATCAATACAAGAGTTAGAGAAAAACATGAATTTTTCAGAATCACAATAGCCGCATTTTCAATCTGATTTTATCGTTTTTAAATAATAAATATAGGTATATCAAACGCGTATATAAAAAATGGTTCACCGAGGAATAATTTTGTACCAACGGATTTTCTTTTCGTCAATTTTTATTTTTCGTAATATATATATAATGTAGATATAACTGTAGATATAACGATCGAAGCGAAAAGTAGGACATAAACTTCTTTCGTCTTCTTTTTTCCTTTTTGCAGAGAAACATGGTTCTCTATGGAGAAATTTTTAATTTCTAAAAACAAAAAGTAAATGGCGAGAAAACGGGAATAGATCAAGGACGAAATTAGGCCATGATAAAGTAATACTTCTTCGCGCTGTTTATAAATATATATGAAGAAAATTTATTCTGAGAGGATTGATCGCACGCATTCAAAAGATCGCGTTTCATATATATGTGTATATATATTTATCAAGTCTTTATAAGCGTCGACGTGATTGGCGCAAACGCGAAATTCTTATATGCTGCTTTACATTTAATTTTATATTATCGCCTTATAACATACCAAGTTATCTCCCTATCGCTCTTTCTTTCTCTCGTGAGCATTGAAGTCACATATTGTTTTTACTTTTTTTTCTTGTTGATAAATAATGTACTTTTTTCTTCTCTTCTATACGCTTTTTTGAGAAAAACTTCGTCGCTCTCTTTCTCTCTCGCTTTCTCTCGCTCTCTTTCGCTCTTAATTAAAACAGTACTCTACTCACATGAGGCTTTCTCTCGTCGATTCATATGCGCCTAATTTTAATATATATATAATATAATTTATTTATTTATAGTTATATATTCAGGCTTAACTGCAGCCCTAAACGCGTTTGTTAAGCGATTATTGTCTGACACATTTAAATTCTTGAGCGCTAAGAAAAAAGTCGGACGGTTCCTTCATAAATCATCGTTCATTAATGCATGTCATTTTATTTTTTTTCTATCAAGGATCAGTTGAAAATGATTAAAGTATTAAGATTATTGTCTCTTTATAGTATTTACAAATCTGGAATGGCAAATTAAAGAAACTACGAATAATTTACTGTCATGCATAAATGTAACAATTGTTTTCATTACTGTCCTTTGTTTAATATTTTATTTACGCTTTGATGTTATTGTTTTACATAAAATTAATGAAGTAAAGAATTTTATTTTCGACTCCACTATAATGACAACTTTATTGACTCGAAAAGCGAGACAAAAGTGGCATTTAATCTCCTCTCATGCTTTATTTCCTCATATGAGAGAAACAAAGTAACTGTCCACCGCGGTATAATTAAAAACGCTAATCACTTTTCCAAGTCAACAAAGGGGCTCAGTTGAGTTGGCAATAAAGTTCTATATGCACCACGGGAGTAAAGTCTACTCTCTAAATGTAAAGTAGTGAAAAAATCACTATTCTGTAGTGATAAGTAGGTCACTTCGGAAATAGTGAATATGCACTCCGAAATAGTGGGCATTCGCTATTTTGGAAGTGACCTATACTTATCACTACAGAATAGTGATTTTTTCACTACTTTACATTTAGAGAGTATTATTCCCTTTAGCGATTACTTCCCTCGCGTATTATACAGGCAGTAAATTCACCTGCGAGATTAATCTGCAACTTTAATCCCTCGTTGCATAATGTACTAGTATAATTAAAGTCTCTTTTATTATACTTTTAGATGAGAACGAGTGATATAATAAAATCATGTGAAATATTTTTGTTTTTGCTTTGCTCGAAAATATAGTGCATTAAAATTATTAATCAACTTGAACGATAAGTCGCCTCATAACAATTCAAGTCGCAATTTAAAAATAAAAAGTATTCTCTATTGGTCATTAATAAAGAGACAAAACAACATGATAATCTTAGTAAAATAGAAAAATTATTTTTTTGCAGTATACTATACCTCCGCAGGTAATTAGTAAAATAGAAAAATTACTTTTTTGCAGTATACTATACCTCCGTATACAAAAATGTTTTGTTGACAGTATGAGATGCTGGCCATGATAATTAATAAGCAAGGCAATAATATATAGATAATAAATTATCCGTAGTCTCGTGGGCGCAAATGTATACTTATACTTTTTTCGTTTCATTTGCGCATATCGCGTTTTGGTGACTCTTATATCATGCAAAATTTATCGTCTGCAGGTTTGTCATATCTTTGACATGTCCAAAGCGAAGGATAAACAACGCGTAATAACGACCGATGATTTATCACTGTCCCCGCTAGCGCGACTTTTTTCAGCCCGCTATTTGTATGTGTGCGTGTGTGTGTACGTGTATATATAATGGCATAATCTACTACGCGTCGACGTGTGTGTGTGTCTGTGTGTGTACGCTAAAGAGTGGAAAGGAGCGAAGTTGATATATCTCGCACTCCGTTCCGATCCTGCTTGATTGTTTTGCGTGGTGTCTTTTCTGCTTTTGGTTCTACATTGTTTTTTTTTTCTCAAGAATACTCCTGTTATCGAAACCATCGTCTTACTGGGTATCGAAAAATATCTACCGTAAATATATGTATAACTGGATTCATATGTATATATATATTTTTTTTTATAAGTACATTAGTCATATTAGTTACATTACGATTGTTCTTACAGCATTTACAAGATGATTTATCATTTTATCTACCCCACTCAGCCACTCCCATTCTTATTAACCGTTGGCTTCAGAAGAAGAAGAACGAAAAGAACGCGGCGCCCGTGATTATTGGGTGTATACAGCTGGGGACTCCAATGTACTGTAGAAATTAGCTTTATTTATTGTCACAAGTAAAAAATCGCGTCTTAGCTAGTAAATTTCGGCGCTAGGAACTTGTCGTTCGTCTTCTTGTTCTCGTTCCTGCCTTCACCTACAGGCGTTTCTTATTCCCGATTTGTAGTCTGTCTCGGTCGAAGAGTTTACACGAGAAGCCGTGCGTTCTTTCATTATTGTCGAAGATTTCAATTCATGACTTTTTTCTCATGTATTTTTTTTTTCGTTTTTGTCTTTTTTTTCTTGTTAAAGGAAGTTTTTTTTTAATAATAATCGCGCGTAAAAGCTTCATATACAGAAAAACTTACAAACTAATATTATCATCGACGTTTCTCGATTAAAAGATCAGTTGTAATTATTGTCTCGACGTGTATATAGAGATCGGAATTCTGCCAGCGAACACGACACATACAATTTTTTTAGCCTTTTTTTCATGTCTTTTGCTCGTGAACCATCGTTGAGTCGAAAAACGTTACGTTTACACAATACAGAATGATATACACATTGTTATTATTATCATTTGTTTTACTTAAATGCACACATGTTTATTCTTACTATCAAGGAGATATTGTCAATTTATTCGGCGAAGATCTTCGCCCGACGCGATTGTAGTAAGTCAAATCGATTTTCTTTCTTTTTTTTTTAAACTTTAACATAGCTAAAATTACAAAACTATATGCTTTTATTCAATTCCATATTGTGAAGAAGGTTTGAAAGATTTTTCGATAAAATTATTGACTTTAAACATGCAAAAGCACGTGGAACATATGTTAAAACCCAAAGGTAGTATATAAGCCTTTTGAAATGTAACAAAGATTTTTTTTCTCCTTTACTGGAAAAATTTAAATATTTGATGACCTTATTAATTAAATTTTAAAATATTATTATTTTCTTTAGTTTAATATACTCTCCTAAATGTAACCTTTGATATGCAATACTAGAAATAAATCAAAATTAACGAGAACACCCAATGATTTTATAAAGTGTTCGTCAATAAAATTCTTTCCTTTACCGATAATCAATTCGTTTTCATTAGCGCCGAGAAAAAGATATTGGAATAAATCTAAAACGCGGCATAATTAAAAAATCAGTTGTCAAGTCATAATGAATTTATTAATGTGGTGATAAAAATAGAAGTAACTTTCTATTAAAAAATCAGCACAATCTATGTAGATTCCTTTTGTTTCCAAAGAACAAAGAACACTTGATTAAAAAATTGTCTCATATTAAAAAAGAGAATTGAGAAAAGTCTGAAGCTCAGGAAGTGTCAGGTAATTATATCAGTACAGCTACGTCAGTTTAGATATGTATATATATTGTAAAACGATATTTTAAACATTAATTTCTTTATTATTTCAATCGATTTTTACCCGGTAAAAATAATTCATTTCAAAGTGGGCTCGGCTGTGGTCCTCGGTAAAATTATGAAAAAAAACATGACGATCCAATAGACAATATCCTTTTCTCAGTCGCGCCCGCTAATGAATGCGCAACAGTACGCGCACGCGTGTGTATATATACAGATACATATCCGCGCTCAACGTCGTCCCGGGAAGCTCACGCGGGGTGTATATATAATCAATATAATAAATTCACAACTACACGCAAGTGTGCGATGATATACATCGTGTGTGTATACAAGAAGATATGCGTCGCTGCTGTCTGATATGGGTATATTATACGCTTTTCAGTTAGAGGAGGGGGGTACAGGCTCGAAGGAGGATTAAAGGTAGTCAGGCCGCCAAGAGAGAAACTCACGCGTACGGCTCTTCGCGTTCAAGAGATACGCGAGGGCTGTGTCTGTAGGAGATATGGCGATGATAGTTTTCAGTCGGCGCAAAGAGGAAAGAGAAGCTGGAGACGTCGTCGTCGTCGTCGTAGTAGTTGTCGTCGTCGGACCGATTGAATGCGTCCGTCTGGGTGAAAATGATAGCAATCCTCGTCCTTCCTCCTCTCTTGCTCTGCTCTGATCCTCTTCTTCCTCTCTCTCTCTCCATCGCTCGTGCTCTTGTCTGCTCGCTCTCTAGCGTATCATGTACTCCCGGCCGCCGTAGTCCCCTCTCTACGAAGGAGGAAGAAACACAGAGACGGAGAAATTAATCGGGGCAACGGTTGTTACGGGATAATGGGGACGGGCGATTTAGATCGCTCGAGACTTTGCGTCACGGCTTTTCTTTCTCTCTCGATCTTTCCTGCTCGTTTGTCTAGGGCCTGATAATCTGCTGATTGAATGGCCGTCGTTACGTTCGTCTCTCATCTCGCTTTCTTTTTTATACGTATAACGAAACTGGAAGTAGGCGGAGAGGGGGATATATCTTTTTTTTTTCGGGGAAAGAGTTGGTCGAGGGTGAGGAGGCACTGGGCGGTTAACTAACTGTTGCGCTGGGGCGGGTCGTTAGGCTGGAGAAAATTGATTTTCATTTAGAGGCTGCGTCTGAATTATTGGCTGTAAGTTGTATGTTTTGGTAGTTGATTGATGTTCTGTGTCTTTTTATCACACATTGTTACACGAGTTTTGGAGAAAAAACATGACTTAACAAGAGTGTGCCCTTAAATGTGAAATTAACAAATGAGACTGAATGTAATTATAGATTTCCGATTATGTTTGAAAATTGATTTGCTAAGAAAAGACGTATATTTCTTTCGTTAGAAAATGGTAGAGGGAAGCTTTAATGTAAATTTGTCGAAAGCCGGT
>JAPYZO010015380.1:0-10639 GCA_030522905.1 Torymus flavipes
GCTTTTTGCCGGATTGATTGTATTCAATCGCGATAAGTGACCCAGCAGAGGGTTGACTTTCCACAGTGGTGCATAATATACACACGAATTCGATAAAGGCGCGTAACTTTTTTCCGAAATTAAATCGCCGCATCGTGCGTGCGTAATTGTATATCTGTCCACTTGCGCGTGAGTATCGTATGTTTTTAACAAGATTATAATATATATCCGTTTGGCAGTGATTAATGAAACGGCCGGGATAATTATAAGAGCGAGTCGGGCGCGGAAAAATCGCGGAAGATCAAAGAGCGCTGACGTATGCGCGTGTATCGTATAAACGATAATTCAATACGCCCGTGTTATTAATAATATCATTGTAGAATGCACGTGATATACTGCACAGTCGATTTAATTACTCCAAAACCAATTAAATACGCATTTTTTTTAAATATTCGCTAAATCAAAATTAATCCCGTGTAAGTTATACCCCAGCACCGTGTTGTAACACCTGAGCCCGCGTACATCGCGGATATACACATCAATATCCATTAATGCTTTCGGCAATCATACGAACCCCTACAACAACTCATCGGCCTGCTATAAATTAATTTTCTACGCCATATTTACGATGTATATTTAAAAAAAGAAGCGCGAACGAAGATATCTCGGGCTTCTCGCGAAAACAGCGGCGTACACAGACACGAGCCGTTTCGAAAATCACGGTAGCACCAAACGCGGAGGGAGGTAGAGAAGGGACATTAAGGGGATTTGCCCCATTAGCGCGGGCAGCGATACGGCCTCATCCAATAACGGGAAGCCAGCGGCGTGCGAGCAGCAGCAGCAGCGAGCGACGAGGGGCTGTATACGTGTGATAAAGCGAAAGGGGTATATAACTATGGTTTGTGGAGTTGGCGCGCGTGGCTGTTGTTTTCTTTTTGTTTAAAGGGATGAGCGCTGGCTGAATGGAGAGTGTGCACAGGTGATGGGGATGCGTGAGATTTATTTATAGAGAGGTATAAAGTGGTGGGGGGAAAAGGAGTAGCGAATCAAAGATTAGTGTTAATTGGTGGATAGTATAGGTGTTGCGTGAATTTTGGCGATTCAAGAAAGTACATTTTTATGTCGAGAATCCGTGAAAGTGCGGAAAGATTAGAGAGTGTTCACCTGCAGGTCGCGAGTCCGTTGACGTCGTATGAGATTTTCCGCGTGTACGTAATCGGCAGATCCGTACTTAATCGTATAGCAACAATTCGAGTGATTTTTTATAATTTTAAAACGTATTTTACTTCGTTAGAAATATAAATAAAAAATACCAGAGGTTTATGGGATTTTATTCTACAAGTCATATATGATTTTTACGATGAGATAGATCACGTGAAAATCATGATATACATTGACGTATTTTATAAGCCTTTATGATATGACATAATACAGAAATTTATAGGATTTTTTTCTCCGACGAGTCGTGAACGCAATGACAATATACGAATACGTATATTATTTTTACGAGTTATCGCAACTCGTACCCAAATCAATCCATTACCAATAAATCATCAATTGTGGACGCACTTTTTTTTAATTAAAAAAAAAAATACATCCTGACATAAACGGCAGAATAAACCCTAAAGAATTGTTAAATTTTCGTGAACAAACGTACGTGACGTTCGCTAATTAAGCTTGACAAATTAATTGATCATCAATTACAAATTATTGTCGGCGCTTTTTCGCGATCTGTTAACGGTTTTTTCCAAATTTGTTTTCACATTAAAAGTTACTAGAATATTCTATATTCTCTTTCATATAGACTTTTTCCAATTATACGGTTGCTGTTAACGTTGCAATATAATGATTATATTGGTCACTTGTAGTTAATTTTTATTTGTAATTGTTTTCAATGTTGCTTGGTAATATGCGCTTTATTAATACCCGAATAATCAATTAATATAAACCGAAACAAGCTCTCAAATTGCAAAAATACAACCTTTTATTTAAAAATAAAGCTCCCCAGAGTTCTCACCTTTCCACGATCCAACGATCCGCGCCATAAGCTACTACTCGCTATCCCTATTCAAAACTCCCTCACCTACGTCATACCTCCGGCAACGCATCATCTTTTTTTTCCATTCAATGGCAGCATTGCACTATCGCGATTCTAAAATCCGCGCGCTGGGCTTTATACCCCCGCGCGTTATATACGTCCGCGGGGCTTTAACGAGGCAGGTTTTACGAGGCTCGCGTGACGCGCGTCCGCGCGACCAATAATACAATACGGCACACACGAATAGCCTATCGCGTCTGAGAGATGCTCTGCTCCCGTATCTCAGATAATTAATGATTGCGAAATATGATGAAGAATTTCATCGCTGACCTGTACTCTTTCATGCGTATTATAACGCGGAGTCAGCAGAACACGTGGAGGGCAAATAACATTTGGATTTAAACGTATATATGTATACGCCAGCGAATCAATAAGAGATTTTCCAGGAAGTAACGTCATTCATGTACCCTGAACCGAAAATCTTCTTTCCCCCTCTCGACATCTCCAAGTATTACCGGGTATTATATATCCCAGCTCTCGAATTTCCAAGAATTTCGACAAAAGACATCACCCTCCTTCTCCTCAACTTCTCATCTCTTCGTGGTAATAATTCCTGAAGTGCGCGCCGTTCCAAATTCCCGCGTCTGCTAACAAGCGCGCGTGTAAGAGCCTGCAAGTATTATATATACCCCATAAAGGGAGTGTAGCGAGCAAAGGGAATCCGCGCGAATTTACATTTTTCGGACCTTATGACAAAAAAGAACAGCAAAGTGCTGTTCAAAGTCAAAAGACGCGAGCGCGCGCGGGAATTCAATTTCGATTTCCCGAAGCCCCCTCGCGAGAAATGTGTCCTGGCGCGCGCGCTATTCTCTCTTTCTCGAAAGAGGGAAAATACGCTGTGTGTTGGTGCGCTGGGTTGGGAAAAGTACAGGTCGCCTGTTTTTTGTTTCTGTGGATTCGTAGTCGGCAGTGGTTTATAATATTATAGAGAAAATTAATCGGCTTGTTGTCGATCATTATTATACCTAACGATGTTCTAAAATTAATAGTACCAACCAGAAAAAATAAATAAGACACTGAAAGAGACTTTTTTCCTTTCTCTCAACAACCCTTACATGTAAATAATAATAAACATCTATACCTAACCATACAATTCTACTTCTCTGTTACAGATATTATCCGGACATCGTCCAGAGCCCACCGGCAGCATCTCATCATTCCAGGTACATTATTCCCAACGAATCACCCTGCATCCTCCCTCATCCTTATTACAAGAATCCATGCAACCGGCCCATCCTCCCAACTCTAGCAATCAATTTGAAAGCGCCCGCTCCCGCATATATATATACGCACGACGCACCTGAGCCTGCGCGCGTCGATCAATACTTTCATCCTTCGCTTATATATATGGCCGGCCCTTCTACTCCAAGGTATATATATATAAAGTTTTATAAATAGTAGGAGCGTCTTTCGAACCGGCCGCGCGCACCGGCTATTTTTCTCCGTTATACCGGAAAGCGCGGAGTTTCTACAGATGCGCGTGTATGTAGGGGAGATTGATAGTGCGTTTTATGCGGCTGATGAAGGAGGAGAAGAGTAAGAATAGCGGAAAATTTATTGGTATTCATTGTGCGATTTTTCAGTCGTTGTTCGTTTATATTTTTTTGTTATGTGAGGAGGGAATAGAGCGAGCTGTAAGCATAATTTTAAAGATTGTAAGAGTATAATGAGAAAATGCCTGTGACCCCATGGTTACGAAACTTGTTTAGGTTTCTCATACTAACTTTGTTGCTGTATAATTTAAAACATCTAATTACAGCAGATCTATTAAATATGTTCCTTTACTTTCCAAAAAGTTTCTACATCTCAACATTTTAATTAAAAAAATCCATTTTTATTACTCCCATTTCCAGCAAACCAAAGCCACTTCCTAATTAAAAGGAAAAACCGTAATCGGCTTTAGAAGCTCATTTAACATCGCCCCTACCCCAACCACGCGAACCACACGTTCGCCACGAAAAACCCTCCCACCAACCGCGAAAAGCCTCTACACATACACACTGTCAATCGATCCAGTAGTACCTATACACACATCCTTCCACATCCCACTTACAAACGAGTGCTCGGGGAATTCTCTCGCCGAAAGTCGGCTAGCTGCCGCGTCTCTTCACGTGTCAAATCAGCCGCGATGCAAAATTCAGCCGCGTTAAGGTTTCATGGAGCCCCCGACTACATCACACTGCGTCGAGCCTTTTTCCGCCCGATAATCGATAGGCTCTTCCTGTAGTATTTCGAGGTTTTCTCCCGCATGTGATGATGGATTCGAGGTGATTTTTAGAGCACGCGAGCGCGTGTTGTGTAACAATGATAGATGGCCTTTTGCCGCTGAAAAATACACGCGTTTTAAACACTCGGGCGCGACGAGTAATGTTTACAACGTGACGACGATGAATGGCCGTGTGTATGTGTGTATATATAGCTATCACAGCTATCGATCGGTAGAGAGGTAGCAGGAGGTGGAGTTTGGCAGAGAAACCGCGTATGTGCGAAATGCAGATAGAGATGGGCGCGGCGGTGCGCTGCTCTCATTGTTCTCGATATTCCGCCGCGGGCGTTTAATTTGGCCGCGGATTTTCTTCGCCGCAGCGTAGTCTGATGGGATACGATTAAGCGCGTGTGGGCTGGGCACTGAGACACGCGCTGTGTTGACAGAGAGAGAGATTGGGAAAAGGCAGCAAGTGCGTGCCAAAGATGTATGTTGCAGAAATGTATGTGTGTGTGCAATAAAATAATTAAGTATTTTATATACATTGAGATTAACAATAAAAATTCTAACCCAATCTATGGTTAAAAAATGTTGCCATTTTAACTGTATACGTCAATTAAAGTAAATTCTCCGGAATTCTAATACGCGTTATTTATTTTACACTAGAGAAATCCCGAAATTTATGATACAAACATCACAGCGCCATGGCTTCATTCTATTTCCCAAAACAGAATTGAAACTAGATATACAATAGAGTAAATAATAAATAGAACGCAAATTGACATTGTACGTATATGGACATACCTTTCACATTGGAGAGGAAACTTAAATACATTACACTTTGTTTACGCCGTCCGTACTTGGGAAGCATTATACCAGTATATACGAGAGCAAATAAATATATAAGGAAAGAGTATATACAATGAGCGCGTTCAGTGCTTTCAAATCAAAACCCATCACTCGACATTTTAATAGAAATTCCATCTCGCGCGCTATACTACTCCGTAATATAACATTGTACACAATGGCAGGATTACAAGTAGTCCAACAATAATCAACAAGTTTGCTAATTAACTCGTGGCGCAGTGCACGCTGGGTGCGCGTCGGCGTGAGTTTTTAATCCAATTAACATAACATTTATTCACTCCGAAACTATTACACAATTACGCTATCTATATATATATATGTACGTACACACGTAGTTGTAGTACACAAATGTAATACAGCAGATAGTCGAGCAGCCACTTACCTATCACGCTATCACCCTTTTTATTTGTCGATAAAAACAAAAGACAGAATGAAAGTGGTAAGTATATAAATACACCCACTAGAAGCCTTGTTTATGACGACGGGAGGAAGAAATATATAAAGGCCGGGGGAATTCGGCGTAGGTTGAATAAAAATTCGATAGAGTGAGAGAGGAAGATAAGAGACAGCGAGAAAGAGAGGATGAAAAAAAGCTCGGTGCAGATGGAAGTGACGATATACAAAGTGTGTAGCTATTGGCGCGCTAGTGTCTCGCCGCTGGTGTATATATATGTATATGCGCTGGAGAAAAATAGAAAATGGGAAATATCGAACGATCGAGTTTCGATGGAACCTCGGTATATATGGCCGGGGCGCCGCCGCCGCCGAGTATGCAGTGAATGTGACAAGGGTGATATAGACCGAATTTTTTCCTTTTTTCGGAGGTATGGAGTAGCAAAAAATGAAAGCGCAATTGGGAGCCGCGCGCGGGCGGAAGGGAAAAATTCGCCGCAAAAAGTGATATATACCGTGTGTGCGTGGGGGGAGTGAGTTTTGGAAAACAATGTCGGTTCGATTGTTCCGGGATGCTGGATTTTTTTTAGGTTGGGAGAAGACACAACGAAGTTTCGTGTACGCGTTCTGTAACGATAGAAATGTTGTTGTTATTATTGTTGGAGTTTGTAAAGGTAGGTACGAGGGGAACAAATGTACGAGGTAACAGTAAAATCTTTTCGGTTTTAACGTTGGGTATAGTGTGGAGGGTGAAATTTTAACGCTGCTTCGCGATTTTTTAAGATCTCTCGTAAAATACGATATATAATCAGCGCAAAGTACACTTTTATCGCGCTAATATTATTTTTCTTTTATAGTATAACCGTTAAAATTTGTAATAATAACTGTAACGATTATTGCCGCGAGTATCAATCCCCAATTTATAAAAAAAAAACCTTCCCACCGCTTTCCACGATATGCTGAGCGCATGTGTACGCAAGAGCGACGTTCAAACACCAAAATTACACATGACCCCGAGACTCCGAACCCCAGCAGTATTTCCCGGGCAAATCTTGCAACTACACCCAAATCTACAAAATCGGCATTTCAAAACTCTGCACCTTATCAAGGAAAAAATCCGCAAATCCAGCTAACCGTCAAAGGTCGTCGCTGCCGGCAATAAATACCGTAGGCATAAACAAGAGAGGGAGGGGGAAGGACTCTGCCAGTTTGAATTCAATTTTCGCTAACTGGAGCGTGGACTAATTAACCCCGCGCGAGCGCTCGCGACGTGAATAGCCCCGGCAAACAATGCGCCGGAAGAGAGCGCGCGAGGTAAACGCCGAGAGCGGCCCGCGCGCTTTTTATTCCGGCGAAGTGCGCGACTCGGATGATAGATAAGGCCAGGCTTGGCGAGTGACGCGAGCACTGCCGGATTAGAGGAGAGGATGATGCTGATGCTGCTGGTCGAAGATTATTTTAGCGGAATGAAGGGTATAGGGTATGGAGAGGTCGCACGGATTTATTTATTTATTTTTTTTGTTGATTGGAGGTAATCGTTTGGAGTTTTTAACGAGAAAAAGGTAACGGAGAAACCTTGTGTTTACATAACAAAATAATAAAATATTCATATGATAATTTAATGCTAAAATTCTTGCTAAAAATTCCCTTCCACACTGTATCAGTAAAAAAAAAAAAAGAATCCCTGTCCCCATTCCCAACGAAAAATCCAAGTCCGTATACCGTCGAATTTCCACTTATAAAAAATCGATTTTTCAAAAATTGTTCGGCTCTCTCGCCCACTCCTACCAAAGTTCCTGGCCGCGCTTACTCGCAATATAATATAACCGCCGATACTTATGCCGTCCTTTGACTCTGTCCAAGTCCCTCAACTCTCTCCTCTTCACTTGATATTTGACGAGACTTACTCTTCCCGCCCTACCCCCTTTTCTCAATTTCGCTGAAAACCTCCGTAGAGTTCTCCAGCTCTCAAGAGAGGGAGACCGGGAAAGAGAGAAAGGAGCGCACACCGTGGGAATTAATTGTCTTAAAAAGTTTCGCGTGCCGGCGCCCAGACACACCGGACAGGAAAATTAACTCGGGATTTAATAAGTGTCGATTACTAGACTCTCGGACGTCGCAATGATGTATAATATAATTTTCGAGATTCGTCCTATCGCTTTTTTTCGCTCTTTTTCTATATATAGCTCGAGTGAGCCATCGAGCGGGTCGATTGGTTGATTAAAATTATAATCATCCGTAATTTAACGTAAAAAGCCCTCGACGCGCTCTTTGGGTAAATGAGGGAGTTCGTGTGTAATATGCATAAATAAATTCAACAACCTTATAATGTTTAAATACTATGTGGTCGGGAACTCGAATCAATATGTTGAAATGGAAATAAATGATTTTTGAGCTGTAATTATATATTTATGCAAAAATTATCAGCATCAATATATATCAAGCTTTGAGCAAATAATAAATAATTTACCAGAAATAAACGTAATAGCAAGTATCAATTATTTCATGAATTAATCAGCGGGATTTACCAGCTTTGGCAAAGTAGTTTTAAAATAACGTAAGGTCTCTGTGGATTAAACATAAATAATTATTTATACTTTCAATAAAGATTTTATTATAAAATAATTAATAAGTTAAGCACCTATTTAAAAACTATTAGTGACAATCTTTCTAATCAATGCAACTCCATCTGTTTCCCACAACATAAATATTTAACGCTCTCAATCAAACAAAACGCACATTCTATTCACCCTCTCAGCGACCCTGTAAATCTCACCCTCTTTCTTCATCCACCCACCTATATACCACACCATAAATTCCCTAAAATTCTTTCCCTTCCTTCCCTCCCACAAGCAACCGCTTTTCCCCCAATCCAAAAGAATTCCTTGCTCCCCTCTTTCCTTACAACCCCTTTGCAGACTTGGCGACCGCGAATCGATTAGACTAGGATTTCCGGCCCGGTCACCAGCAGCAGCACACCCGTGCATTATTGAATCGAAGCCTCATCGAACGAGACACACAGCTACCGCTCCTTTCTCGTCGTCGTCGCAATCAAGACACGCGACGACGACGTAATTGCCAATCTGAATTATGCAGGAGTGAGCTCGCGAAGATTAGACGGGAAGACGGACGACTATGGGGGGCCCGATGTTCGATAGGACGAGGAGGTGGGATTTTTACGACAAGGGCGCCGTCGCCGGGTTTGGAAATGGAATTTCTAATGCCGGAAACAGGCCGGGGGGGGATTGAAAACCGGTGTAATATACTATCGAGCGGCGACAAAAATTATGATGAGCGGGAGATTGAACTTTTTAGGTATAAGTACGCGATGAAACCGATGATGAGCTTTTACTATAGATTTATCGTGTAAATGTACGTATAATTCTTGAGAAAATCAAAGGTCGCGAAGGCTCGCTCGAGAGGAGCATTAAAAGTCCGTTAAAAGTAGTCTTTTCCTCTATATACCCGTCGGCATGACGGACACAATGTTTTCAGCGAGGTGAAGAAGAAGAAGAAGCAGCTCGAGGTACTAAAATCGCGGCTGCGCTCTATCTTTCTCTCTCGAGCTGGCAAAGTGCGCGACCACCCTTGGGGGGGAAAGTGCATTCTTCCCGCTCTCCTTTTACTTCAACGCAGTTTGACGGGAAGCGAGAGAGAGAGAGAGAGAGAGGAGTAAATGTAAGCGACGGCACGGAGCGCTTTTTAAAATCAATGTTGACGCTGTTGCCTCGAGGATTTAAAAGCTTGATGGACTTTGGCATTTTCCCGCTCACGGCCCACGCCGCCCCGGGATTTGCGAGATCCTCTCGCTTTTCTCTCTCTCTCTCTATACACAGACACTCTTTCTTCGTGGCGCGCTGTTCTATACGCGAGCGAGCCTTTTAAAACGGCGTTAAGGGATCCCCGCGATGTAGCCCTTTTAGAGAGAGCCGCGCCTTACATTCGCGCTCGCTCAGGATTTACTTTGAACTTCGAGCCGCAGATCGTCGACGTATGAATTTTGCATTTAGATAGATATATATATATAGCTTGGGGAACCTCGCGACGAATTAATTTGCGCAAACGCCGCGCGATGCTCATCTCTCGTCTCTATTCAATTAACGATCGCGCGCAAGTGTATGTCTGTGTGTGTGTGTACACGATGTTTAAGCATTTTTCGCGAGTGACGACCTACTGCAATTAATTTCCATAAAAAGCTGTATCACACTCCATTACATACCGTAATCCGTCGAAAACGAAACTATGCAATTACACAGCCGAGCGAATATTACGTTACCTTCTCTCTCTTCATAAAGATATACATCATCGACTCTGCTACACTACTGCGTTGCAGCTACTGTTGCGAGCAACAAAAGCGAGCGGGCCGACAATGGAACTCGCAAAACAGCCGCGCGCGCGGCGAAACTCGATAAACCAGCTCTATCTGCAACCCCTTTGGGGTAGGAGGAGGTGGGGGGGGGGGGGACTTTCGCGTAATTACCGAGCTACTAATTAACTCCACTGGCGTGGTGCGGCCGAAATGCCGGTAAACCGGTGCACGCCAGTCGAGCCCCCATGGCGATGTTGCGCGCGGTTGTGTGTATATCTACATGCTGATCGATGAATCTGCGTCTTTGGATGAGGTTTTCGAAGAAGTTGGGCTGCAGTGCGCGGGGAATGTTGTGCTTGAAAGTGGTTGGCGTGTCGAGTCTGTAAAATGGTAAGTTTCTTTAAGAGCTCGTGGTATAGTTTTTAAACAAAGTTTATCCTAATAATGTATCTTGTCACCTAAGTAGGAGATGCTTCGTTTAGTTAGTTTACTACTAACAGGCAGTCAAGATATTCCAGACTGTACTCACATTACTGGTTAATAGAGCTATTAACCAGTAATATATATCTGTTAGTTTAAAATTATAAAATATCAATTAAGGTGATCATATCGGAGCCACGCTGATTGGTTGAAATTTTCCTAACCTCAAAAACGCAATATAACAAATAAAAAAAAAGTATACAATCGTAAAGCACAATAATGCGGTGATCCCGTGTTCTTGATATAATAAAGAATGTTTATAAACGGTATAAAACATTGAATAATTTTTAGTTAAGACAAACAATGG
>JAPYZO010015402.1:0-18569 GCA_030522905.1 Torymus flavipes
AACACAGTTCCTCATTCATATACACGAACACAAATAAATATTTTCTTTTGCTATAACTGCATCGCTATTTTATTATTAAATAACAAGTCTGCTGCTAAAATTATGAATATTTTTAGACTACAGTACATATATCTTGGAAATTGATCATACTGATATACATACGCATATATCCATTCCTCACGAATTTCGTGACAATAAAAGTTATCATCTGTCTGGAGAAAATGCTACAGAGTTATATCCGCGTATGCGGCGACGACTGTGCAGCAACTGCGACCACCGCAACATTGTATTTATTAGCATGGACGTTGTTATTTCAGGCATGTTCGCGCTTGCGCCCGACGCGCGCAACCCTTGTTCGCTACCGTGTTATCATAGTAATTTAACAACATGAAATCTGTCTGTGCCTATCTGCTATATACCTATATAGTATATACGCATACGCATACGCATATACACAGCTCGTGCTCGCACAGTTGCACAACAACCGCCCCGCCGCAACCACTATACGGTGCTCAAATATGCGTTCTGCGCGCGCACGTGGTTATCGCGCGCAGCGCTTTCGCGACGGAACCGCTTTGTCAATCGGGGAGAGGGAGAGGGAGAGTATAGCGAAAGCGGGAGAGCCGAGGGTGAATCTATTAAATTGCCCCGCCGGCGCGAAATTGGAAAAGTCATGTCCGACGAGAGGAGTGTGTACCGCTCTCGCACGCGCTGCAAGGAGGCGGGCGCTGGTGTGTGATTCATTGTCAGCAGTGTATACCCCGGCAAACGATCTGCCGTATGTGTATACACAAGGTTATCCCTGTGTGTGTATATTATATATATATATGTGCATGTATATATGTATATAGATGCGTAAGCGCCGGGGTTGTCTCGTTAGCCTCCCGTTCGCGTGGCTATATGATTTATGCGTGCCGCCGCGCGCAAATGCTCGGGGGCGAAAAGCGTGCGCTGGAGGGACGCGGAAAATAAAAGTGAGAGGGCTATAATGGGGAACCGGCGACGGCTACTATAGGGTATAGGGATTTCCGGGCCGTCGCGCGTCGGTCAACAGTCCAATAAAATCGGCTCCAGGGCTCCTCTCTTGCGCGTATAACGTCTCCTAAGTCCGTCCGTCTCTTATACTCTATTGCCAATACCATTATTCCGTCGTAAAAGCGCGCGTAAAGTCTCGCGCACGCGCGAGAGACCGATTTAAAAAGCCATTTGCGCGCGCGCCGCGCCGCTTCTTTTCGCGCGTCGAACTTTACGCACGGTGCTGCCGGCTGCTCGATTTTTATTCCGCGTTGTATCGATCGCCGCCGCGCGCCTTTGACGCCACACGGTCCCTACCCGAATACTAGCCTCTTTATTCTATCGCGTAAATAGACGTATAGCCGAGGAGGACAGCTCGTGCGCTCTGCCCGCACGAGCCGCACTTTTATTGCGCGCCGATGCTCGCGGACACTTTTATTTTATTCCCGAGCGATACAGCGTCGCGTCGCGCCGGCCTGCTGTGATGTTTTATTCGATAAGGATCTTTTTCCCCCGTATGCGTGAATTCCAATTCTGCTTTTAGGATCTTTCGCTTATAAATAGAAATAGAAATCCGGTCGTATAAGTTTTTATACGCTTCTTTCCTGCTGCGATACGCGCGCGCGCTCGTGCGTGTGACAGAGACACACACTGCGTGCGCCTTAGAATATTTCTATCGACGCGGGGGAGCTTTAAAAATAAAAGACGAGAAGATAAATTTTTGTTAGGATATTTGCATTGTACGGCTATAGGAGCGTGGAAAAACTGATAAGGTAAAGAGTATCTTGGGAATTTTTGAATTTCAATTGCCTGTAATAATAAGTACTTGTTAGCGGTAAGGGTAATCTGATGTGTGAATAGTTCAAGAATTGGACGGTCCAGCGTATTTGCATAAGTGAATCTCAGTACCACACAACGTTTTCATAAGTTATTAGTGCAAGCTCTCGCAATTGCCCCGGCCACATTAACAAATGGGTAACATAAAATGAGGAAGCGCGGTGGGAAGTGTGGGGTGGGGGAGATATCTTGTTATTGCGGGGAGCCCCTTAGTAGCGCAGTCTAGAATCTGTCTAATGGAGCTTTACGTAGATAAGCGTCAGTTACGCACTCATGGCTTCGCCCTTTGGATTTTATGGCTTTTCTCCCTCTTATAGCTTTTAACCCTCGATTTATTTTGAATTCAATTACCCCCCATTAAAGGGGGTGACATCTAATTTTCAAATGTGAATTCTTAATGCAAGTGCAGATTAAGATTATCCTAAACTATATATGTGTCTCGCGTTTAAATAACATACCTAAATTTATATAAGTCTACGCGATAAATATTTGTTTAAAGTTCTATATTGAAGTTGTTCTTGTGGCGATAGGGCTACTTTTCTAACTTCTTGAATGTGGACTTACTTCGAAGCTGAGATAGTTTTTCGGCAAAACAATTAAAAGTTGGTATCGCAAATAAAAATCAGAAATAATACTCTTGGTGGTGCAGTAGTAACGTCAAAATTTGGAGATAGTATTAACAATCAAGATGAAAAGTTTTTGAAATTAAAGAAATAGCAATTAAATTTGTCATGTGAGTACACATACACTCTTAAATAATGAAGAAATGATATGAGCAATTAGTAGACTATAAAATTTTTCCAATGCACATACGTTAAAGTGAAGTTAAAAAACTTTGAGAGTTAATGTGATTAATGTCTCATATTTTCGTAGAATTTTTGGCCAACATCCTTCCACTTTATCATTTTCGCCTGTATTTCACGCTAAATTCGCGGTTAATTTAATAGTGTTTTTCGTTGACGAGAATTACGGCAAACATTGTAGTCGCGGCTGAAAAAGTCTCGCAAAATTCCCGGCATCAGCACAAAGTGACTAGAGCAAGAAGGGCAGCGACGTCGCGCGCGAGCCGAGGCGAGCGGGAGAAACAGAGATGGCCGCAGGAAGGAAGGAGTGGGGAGAGGGGTGAGGCGAAGCCGAGTTTCTTCTTCGTCGAGTAGTAATTTAGTTTTTCCCTCAGCTTGGCTTCTTACTCGCAAATTTAATCGAGAAACTACGTCGTCATCTTTAATGCGATTCTTCGCCAGCTTCCGCAGTTTCTTACTCCGGCGTCTTGCAAAATTATTGACGCGCTAAGCCGAAAAATCCAGCACTTGCATCTGTTTAACTAATTACGTAAAAAAAAAACTTAATCTGCAGTTTTAAAGAGAGAAGTTCTGGCATTTGTGATATAGAATTTCGTGAAAATATGTAATTGTATAATTACGGTAATAAGCCTATAATGAATCTGTATAGATTTTATCCATCTAAACGTAAACCATTATTACTGTAATAAACATGTTGTTATAATTGAAATGCAGATTTGTGAATGTAAATATGAGAATAATAATTTGGCTTTAATGAAATTATATATTTATATAATAATTGATGGTTTATTATTAAAGAGTCGAATGTAAAAAATTAATAATATTTGGTTATATAAAAGTAGAAAATAATGATGATGCGTGAAAAATTTAGATTGAAAAATAATTTTATTTTGTTTTATCCATATTTATAAAAAATATAAGTAAAATAATGCTTTTCCTAGAAAATACTGACGGAATATTCTGCGGTAGCATGTGTTCCGTCAACTAAGGAAATTCGCCTGAGGACTTGGTTGGTTCGGTATAGAGAGACCCTTCGAGGTAACGCGCGTAACGTCGCGCGCCGTAATCTCGTCGTTATAGACGCGTCCGAATCGCCGTCGGGCTCCCGATTTACGGGCCTCCGCGGAGGTTTATGATCAGCCGAGAATGACATGGGCGCACGCGTGCGAGCACTTGCCTGAAATTCGAAAGCACGCATGCGGGGGTTTCTTATACACTGGCAAGAGAGAACGAGAGGAGAGAGGGAGAGCTTGTATAATAACGCCCAGCCACCGCCGTAATCTTACTGTCGCCGCTTCGATTGTCCTTGAACGGAAATTTCCCAGAAATTCGAGCGCAGCGCCAAGTATCGCGTGCATAGCCCTTTTTTAAGTTGCAATTTTACGAACGCTGCAGTATAAATTCGTAATTTTACATTTTCCCGGAAGAACGACATGGTAATATTTGTGAAAGGGCTCACTCCTAGTGTACTTTACGATGCGATACATATTCTAGCGTCAGCCAAGCATTTTTAATATAAAATTTGACGTCTGAGCTAAAAAATTTGCTAGCTGAAACTATCAATTTTTTATATTTTATAAAAAAAAAACATTTATTTTATTTACACTTTAAAAATTAAAAATCGTGACAATGAATTCTCTATTGAAGGCTGCATATCGTCTCAATCCGAAAACTTTAATTATAGGGAAAAGCTGCGTTGTGATAGCAAGTTCTTAGTACCAGTCACGAGCATTTCTCGTTTCCATCGAGATATGAGGAAATAGGTACATGTAATTAGATTAAGAACACCATTTTATCAAACTTATATCTTTTATATTATCGACAAACATTTAAAGATATTTGTCCAGACTTACAATAAGCTAGGGTTGCTATTTTATTTATTCATTAATAATTGATAGATGATTTTTGTAAAATTTAATTTAGTTCTTCCTTTAGGAAAATTCAAGAACTATATTCTTTTTATGAACATTTGTTCATTTTCAGAACATTAAAATTTCATATTGAAAAAAATTAAAATCATATTGAAATTCCTAAATTGCATTAACATAAGAAATTACAACCCAAGTATACCCTGGTGGAAATTGAAAAAATAGTCAGTTCTTGGCAAATTTCCGACTATGCACTGACTATTTTCTTTTTAATTGCCACTTTTTAGCTAATATACGACTAGAAAATGACGAGTTTTTTTTCTACTATGGTATACGCTTTTATTAATATTGTGTGACATTCCATTTTAAATATCGGTAAATCATTATAGTGTCACAGATCTCATTTCTCTAAAGCCTCTTTCTGATACTGAACCCAGGTCAACGATATAAGCGATGTCCCATTTAGCCATAAAATTAATAAAGTCTGGAAAGCAGCAGGACTCAAAGAAAGTACTCCGAAGCTGCGTATAATGACCGAGCAATATTCATCCGGTGCGCGCCCGCGCTCGAAGAGACGCTTGCGACAAAGCTGCGCAGCGCGTCGCGGGCAAAGATCATATCTCAAATGGTTCATTCCGAGGCACGCCGAACTAGCGCCGTGCGCGAAACTGCACAGTCGGAATTGTCACGTCCCAAATAATTCGAACACATTCTGTTCGTGTGACGATATAGAGCGGGCACACCCGCGCGCGCAACTCAGGGGCTTTTCTCCGGATTTTCCGTCAAAGGGAGAGCCGGTACGACGTTAGATTTGACAGAGCCCGGGATACGAGAAGATATTTCTGCGTGAGGCGAGGCTTGTAGCACAGCAGCGCTACCCGTTATTAAACATTTGCGAAACGTCTCCCTTTGACGATATTTACGATATTCTGTTATTTGTTGAAAATATTTTTTTTTATCAATATTTAACTTGATTTAAATATTGCTTCTTTAATTAGTAAATTTTAATTGCTTATCTTTACTATGACATGGAGAACTTCCCACCTCCGGATCATGAATTTGCTAAACCTTTGGAATATTATTTTTTGACCCAAAAAATTACATTATGAAGTTTTAGCCAAATTCATGATCCGGAGGTAAGAAGCTTTGCTTGTAACGAATATAATTTTTACGTAATAATAATATGTACATCGATACCACAACTTTTACTGCAAAATTTTCTGATGCTAGAATAATAAGAAGCAAATTTAAAAGTTTAACATTGTTTAGTCGATACGAATGCGTAATGATGAATCGGATGTTGAACATTACATTGGGGATCTAATCTATTTCTTACGAATCTTACTTGCACAAAGAACAATATTCATTTTGAAATCCAGTTATATGATTTCGCTAGTTATCCTCCCGACTTGCCTTGTCTTGTCGAGGCCGAGACTATGCAACATCCCAAATCCCCCGAGCAGCAAGCCCTAAAACATTCCGTATAAATAATCCTCCGGAACCAGTAGTACTGCAGGGAAGCTCGTCCGCCACGAATCTATGAGTATATTCTCCTGTACACGCGTATGTGTTGTATGTGTAGGTGTGTGTGTGAGAGAGAGAGAGAGAGAGAGTACAGCAAGTAGAGAGAGAGAGAGTATAATTCCAAGCCCGTTTTCTCTCTGTGTTTCCGTAGAATCCGGCGGGTGCAGCCGTGTCGCCTCGCCAATGCTGTTGGTGCTGAGTCTTGTCCTGGGCCTAATACTAGGAGCCGCTTCGATGAGGTAGTTCCGGCGCAGCGCTACGACGACCATGACGAAGACAGCCACGACTGTACGAGTGACGAAGAAAATGACGAGGATGTCCTCTCTGCCTGACCCGATTACATCGTCCATGTAAAACCTAGTAGCCTAGGGCTTCCAGTTATGTATGTTACTATGTACAATGGAGTAGATAGTTGAATGATTTTTATTCGAGTGATGATGAAAAAGTAAAGAAAAGGGGACGAGGTAGACCGATGGCTATAAAAGCGACGAGTGTTGACGAAATGAGAGGGGGTGTGCTGAGAGAGAAAGAGAGAGAGAGAGAGAGAGATGAATCAGTAAACAACGTAAGATCGCGAATTTATTAAAGGAAAAAAAAAGAAATAAAGTAACGACGATCCGTGCTAAGATTAAAGGTTAAAATATAATATAAAGATAAGACAATGGAATGACGTACACGTACACAACACAACATGCGAATACGATATACAGTTACTTTTGAACATGTTATCTTTTGATGTAAATTGTTAATAAAACGCGTTTACTTAATGCATTCACATTACGCTACGCAGCTCCGAGTGAACGCTAACACACGATTGTAAATTTGTCTCTTTTTATTACGAAACCCCTTCCCTTCAACATACTGAACTTGATTATTCATCACAGATGTTTCCTGTTACTACTTTTGTTTTCATTATGGAATCTATTGTAATAAACAAATTGATCTTTTCACTCTCATCTGGTTTACTGTTATATTAGGAAAATTTTAATTTATACTAAAATAAGTTAGCTTTAAGAAGACAATCGATATATTTTTAATGAATATTGTGCAAGAATGTGAAATTATTTACCATGTTTTATTCGATTCTCCTTATATGTTTAGCTTCACTTAGCGAATTCTAATAAATTATTATGCAAATTTTATCAATGATGTTAAACATAAGTCACGTAAAAATATATTTTTTGTTCGAATAAAAGGAATTTTTTGCTTCTTTTGTGACACAAACATCCAATTCAGCCTTTGAAAATATAAATAATTGGTGCATTAAGGTAAGTGAATAATTATTTCAGTTATATAATATAAAAAACCTTAACTCATTCTCTAAAAAAATAAGAGATTAAAATAAGTAATGTTTATAATAAATATTTTTAAGTATCGGCCATGTTAAAGAAAACGTATGACTATTACGTGAATATTCACAAATATTTAAAAATTCTTTTTAAGGGAAAATGCTCTGGATTGACTTTTGTGTATATCGGGTACTCAACATACAACAAAACGTCTAATAAATGAAAAAATTTAGTGATAAAATTTTATAAAGCAATGCTATTTTTCTCTAAATACATTTTCTAGTTTTTTAAGTTATGAACGACTTTTTCTGACCTAATGATTTATTATACTATTTTCCACTCTTAAAAAAATAATGGCCGGATGTTGTGATTTTTCATTGGCCTATAAGGAATAGGCGCGCAGATCTGATACTTCCGCTATAATTCAATTTTTTTTCTTAATTATTTAAAACTAAATATTTAAATCAGAATATACTGAAAAAATTAATTTGTTTTAAAAAATTATCTGATGATCCTATCACTAAAACTAATTAAAATGAAAAATATGCATGCATAACCTCAAAATCAAACTAGTTCGCGCGCAGTGCGTTCAGATTTTGCTAATATGTTTAAAAAAACTATGAATTGTCTTTTTGAATAATTGAACATTTTTCTTACGTATTATATATAAATGTAGAAAAATATAAAAGCTGGTCTTACATAAACTTTTGTTTACTTCCGGAATTTAGTTAATTTTTCGTAGATTTTCTCATATATTTAATGAAGTAATAATTACTATCGAAAAGAATATAATTTTTTTAAATAAATTAAAATAATTTGTCAAAAAATATTTGCATATACGACGAAATTATATTTAAATTTTGGTCGCTGTGAGATTTTCATGTTAGGTATATAATCTTTATTTGACGTTACATACACAAAAATAAGATATTTAATAATACAAAAAGTATTATTCTATAAAAGCAGAATTAAGGATATAAATTCTATGCTCCCTGCGGCTTGCCATGAAATCTCATTATCTGGAAAGCCGGTGATGCAGATGTTTTTCCTGTGCGGACTAACCGGGATCTCTATCCCGTTATACCCGTTACCCGAAATGCGAGCTATCGGTTTCTTTTTCACTGCCGATGATGAGTTCGACCCTAGGAGGCACAGCACTTTTCCACGATCGACCATTCAGGAGGAACGACCAAGTGCTGGAGATTCGTATAGACATACACTATCAAATATGTTCTATGTGAAGGTATCTTTGTATAGTACCAAAATTCTTATTTTCGACTGGATTCGAAAAACAATTTCAAAAAGTATGATATTGCATCGGTAATTAAATTCCCGGATGAAAGTCGAGCGCGTTAAACACTGAGCTACCGATCGCATTGCTCCTTGGCCTTCTAGTAAGTCTCATTGTTTGGAATGCCGATCATGCAGAACTCTCTCCTGCTCCGACTATCCCAGATCTCATCCCGTTATCATATATGTGCGTGTACCTATGGCTGTGAGCATGTGCGTGTGAGTGTGCGTATGTATAATAATAACAATTATATATAACAACTAACATCCAGCACAAAATAATGTATGTATCTATTATTAGTTGTTGATTGTAAAATTCTTATGTTAATTCTCATTCATGGATACTAGCAATTTAGTAAAATTGTAAATCAAGAAAAAATTTTGTGAAAAACAATATTAATTATAAATTTAAGATAACAAACGTAATTACTGATTCATTATAAGATTATTCAAAACAAACTTTTTCTAGAAATCTTTTAATGAGTATAATGTGAAAAACAACAACACTGAAGTAGATGTACTCGTTCATCAGATCTTGGGATATCCTTACTAATAAAACTCACAGTGTATAATTACATGAGCTGCATTAATTAGCACGTTCATTAGCTTTGATGTACGGATTACTTTTGATACACGATGCACTGCTAGCCACTACTTTTACGACATTCCAATTTTCTATCATTACTGCGAACTCTTAATAGCATAGAGTTTGATTACTAGGCACAAATTACATTATTTTTTATATAAACACGTCTACTTCTGTAGGGGTAAAGATGTATGCACACTGTTTTCTTCTTATTAATTACTAATATCTCCTTTATAAATTTTTTAAATTTATTTTTAATCAAGCGTTAATGAATTTTATCACTACCAAATTTTATCTATGGCTTTCCATAATAAACCATTATAGAAAATAACTAAAATAGAGATAAATTTATACTTACTATAATTCATATAGACTTTTAAATATAGAAAAGAAAAATAAAATATGAAAAATCTAAAAATCATTTTCTTCTAATAATCTATTTAAGAAAAATCACTAAATCACTAAAAAACTGCCTGCTTGATAAGAGAAATGCTCATTTACCCTCCGAGGGTCTATCATATTTCTTTTGACGGTATTACTTTTTTTTTTAATGAAGTTGATCCTCAGCTCAATTCGGGGTTAACTCGAGTCAAAAAAACCTAGTAGGTTTATGTTTCCACCAGGGTGCTTGTTCAGGGTAAGTCCCCTTATTTCTCACAGCCTAAAACGTATGACCATTTATTCTTCAAAGATCTCTACATGACCATCACCCAGTATCCCGTGTCGAATCAAGTAATGTTCTGTTCGGGTTCTTAACATTTTCTCCATATCTTGCAAATCCTATATACCATAAAACACTCAAAATATATACACAGGTACCAACTGTTCGGACTTTTAATTGACAAGTGCAGTAATATCCTATAATTCATATATCTTGATCATTCTCCTTATTTTAACATAAATAATATTTAAACAAAAAAAAATGACATTTATTTATGTATTTTCAAGGATGTTCATAATGAATTTACTGCCTAAATATTCATATTTCATGTGTTTTTACTTTATATTTGTGCCCTCAATTTTGACTCTATAATTTATATGAACTAATAATTATAAAGGCTTTTCAGATTTTTATGGAGATATGCGTTCAAGGTTTAAATTAGTTTTTTCTTTCTCAGACTATCAAATTTTCCAATTTCGTTCGATGAATTTTTTTATTTTCGAGCTCGTTGAATCAGAAGAAATATATTTTTATAAATTGTTTTTGGAAAGTCAAAAATATAAAAATTTATCGAATGAAACTATCGGATGAACTCTTTGAGAAAAAAAGCAAGTATAATTAGAAGATTTTTGTTATTTTTTTAGTTCATGCAAATTATAGCGTTAAAAAGTTCCTTCAAAACTAAAAATCTAAAGATTTTTTGTCATAAAAAATTGATATTGTATAACAATAATTTTTTTTTAGTAAGTATTGGCAATGGTTTCAATTGAGAAAAAAAGAAAATTCATTATTCATAAATCTCTGTATGTCTACATAGGTATATATAAATGTATTTCTGTATTTATTATTAGAGTAAATTCTTAACATAGTATACAATTAAATATTTGTATCACTCAAACGTCAGGACAATAGCAAAGCTATCGAAAGATATCTCTTTCCTTTACCACTTTTCCATCTATCTCTTTCTCGCCTCTTGTATCAGCACATGAACTAGCCATAACTTTATTTTATCCTCAGCGGAGGTTATATCCAGATTTATTGGCCGTACGCTGGACACGCTATTCTACAGTGTTATTTATTTGAAAGCGAACAAAGTGGAGTGAGAAGTGAAGCAAAGATCGATATAGATTATCTGTACATAAGTATTTACCACCATAATTATTCGCCAGTTCTTATTTTAAAATCATGACCTTAGGTTGTGAAAGATTAAAACCTTTTTTAGATGGGATTTCATATTTTGTTGTGAATTCTGGAATAAAGGATTAAACAACAATAACAATAGTCTGATAAATAATTATTATTTTACTTACAAAAAATGAATGGTGAAATTATACAATTGAGTCCTTGATTGATAGCACACTCTTAATATCTTTCTTGGTATATCTCTTTGTATTTCCCTTGTATTTTCTAATATTTGAATATAACCTCAATGTATGTGTACAATAACTTTCACTGAATTTAAAGAAAATTATGCCCTCGTTTGTCGACCGGAGTGTCAATGATTGGCGTGAGCCGCGATGCCGTATGTTTGCTGAAGCAGTATGCAAAACAACTATATTCGAAAAATTACTGAGGCAATTTAGCGTTTAAAGTTGTTTTAATTGATACGTCAGCAAGATTATTATTAGATGAGGTAGGATTGAATTGGAGGGTCCAGCTGTCCATGTGGTTTTTTAAATAAATAAAAAACCATTTCTTGTTATCTTGCCAAGATAAAAAAAAGGCAAGATAAAAAAAATGGTTTTTTATTTATTTAAAAAACCACATGGACAGCTGGACCATCCAATTCAATCCTACCTCATTTAAACAGTCGCTGTCATCGGTTTAAACTATCCTGATGATTTCATTAGATAGGGCGCAAAGAGAGATATCCAAAGTTTCTAGTATTTTATTAATTTGAAAAACCATTTTAATTTAAAACCGCTGTCAATACAATATTTATATTTGGCTTCTTAATAAATAATTCGATTATTCATCACATTAATTTTAAATTTTAAAAATTGCATATTATATTTATCATATTTGTTTATAGTGTGCTAAATTACTGATTCATATAATTTGACTCAAAGCATTTAAAGCTTGTAATTCACATATATATTGGAAAATATAAACACATTTTTTAAAAACAATGAAAATTAGCCTGTTTTAGCAAATATTTAACGAAGATTCCAAACTTTTAATGTCAATTATTAACATTTATCTCTACCTTACCGAGTAGATCACTTTTATAATTCAAATTATGTCTAAAAGAAAACGTAAATAGAAAAAAAACAAGAATGTAGGTAATTAAAAGTTTATTCAGAGAAATTTTATAAAATCATAAAATATCAGTTCTATGATATGAGTAAAATTAAATATATACTTTTAGCTATAAAAAAAAGAAATAAAAAAAGTATCCTCAAAAACACCCAAAACAAGCTTTTATTATTGAAAATCGTTCCACGCCGAGTTCCACGCTGTTTCGAGATTTTTTCTGTATATACGTATGTACACACACGAGTACATTCTCTAAAAATTTCTCTAAAAATTGTATATTTCGATTCCAAATATCCTAAAGATAGAAGTTTTCGATTCAGTGTGCGTAAAGTGCGACTTTAGGCATTCTGCAAATTTCTAAATTTGTTTTTAAGCCAGGCTTTGTATCAATAAAGTTATTTTCAATTTAATATTATACTGACTAAATCTAAATTTAACAAAAAGTTATGTGTTAGAAAAAATTAATTTTCGTTTCATATTTATTATAATAGTAAATAAATTTAAAAAATTTAAATTGAAAGATTATCATCTCTTAAATAAATTTAATCTTGGTTTATTTTCGCTAGATTATTTTGAATCCGTATTTACCGCCATTTCTTAGTCACGTGATCACATGAAAAGTGTCCATGAATCCTGAGAAGTAGGCCGCCACTCTCTTTAGCACTGACAGTTCGACTTGGAACAGTCTTTCAGTATTACGCCTGCATTCACGTGTTCCGTACGAAAAACTAATACTTTTTTCTTAAGATTAATACTGAAGTCCTGTTTATTATGTGATTAGTTGTAAACAAAGGCTACAACAACGGACGAGAAATATTATATAAGCTGGTCTATATTGAGTATATAAAAAAAAAGAAATTTATTTAGACCTTCTTTTAGACGTAACAGAGACTGTTTCAATATGTCAGTAAGTAACCACTTGTGAAATACAAGAATTCCATAAAAATAATCAGATCCTTGACTTTATTATTGATTTCAGGTCAAATTATTTGCTTATGCAGTTTTATTAGTTAATTTTGTTACGTCCGACGATAGAAATTTCGATTCTGTTGAGATTAAAAAGGTATATTAGTAGGAAATTTATTCAGATTAACACTCGTGTCAAAACATATTTCATATTTTTACAATTCGACTTTAGGAACCTATAAACTTTACCTTTCAAGGACTTATGGCTCCAGTATTTACTCCATTTTACAATGATAAGTATGTAGTATAATATTTCATTATCGTTAAATTATAATTTATTAGTCATTACAAAATATACTATTACCTTTCAGAAATCGGACTTTAAATTTATTTATAATTTCTGATTACGCTAAATTTCTTGCATCAAAAAACATTACTGGTGTCCTTGGTAAGTTCTACGCCATATAATAAAAGTTCTTATGGAAAAGGTATTTCTCATTACTGTGAAAATTTTAAATTTATTAATATAAAATAAATAAAAATTTTCATTATTAAAGATTAATGGAATGCAGATTAAGTGACATTTTCAATTAGTTTCTCAGTTTTGGGATAATGGATTTTCATTTATTTTATTATCTTATTTTATTTCAATGATAATTTAATTCAAGTTGGAGGAACAACTGGAGAAGGAACATCATTATCAATTAAAGAAAGAAAACAATTAGTTGAAGCTTGGGCAAATGCTGTGAAAGATACTAAACAACATTTAATGGTTCAAATAGGTGGAGCAGCTCTTGTTGATGTAAAAGAACTCGTAAGTAAAAATGTTAAATACAAATAATTTTTAATGAAATGCTTTTTCTTACAATACCTTTCCTTCGAGAAATAATATAATCAATTACTTACATTAACATATGCCGAAGAATTGATTTCAATATATCTTAAAAATCATTTTTTTTAATATTAATAAAAGAATTGGATTTGCTATAAATTGAAGTAGTCAAATCATATACAACATAATGTTGTATTTTATACAAGAAATATAAATATTTACGAATATAATGCTTTTATAAACAAAATACAAATACAGTACATTTAAAGTATTAAAGAAAAAGTATAATTGGTGCATTATTATTTGAATTTTTTTGATTGATTGTGATTGATTATTTGAATTTTTTTAGAATTAAAAATGTGTTAGATTTAAATCTTGGAATCAAGTCTTTATAGAATTTCTAAATTATATAATTAAAATAGAATAAAAACATTAATTTGATTTTTTGCTTGAAACATGTATCTAATTATCTTATATTTAAGATAATTAAAATCAAATCACAGTGAAAAATAGTGTTCATAATCTTAAAAACAAAATAGTACGCGCGAAGCCCGTTGGCTCTTGCTAAACGTACGTCAGATGTACAGTACATTGATTCAGAGAATAAGTTTCAAAACACGTCGCTGTGATGTTTGTTTTGCTTTGACATCTGACTATATACTTTGTATACATAAATCTGACGTACAAATAGCAGAAGCGATTATATTTTAACAAACATTATGTAATTTTGACGAATTTTCAGACATATATAGCTTATAACTTCATTCATTGTAGAATAAATAAAATTGAAAAAATTTCTAAAAACATTTAACTTCAAATCTTCTAAAAACGAGTGCCTTAAAAATTTAATACAATAAAGTACTTTATAAGTTTCATAAATAGTAAGAATTTCGAAAAGATAATAAAGAATGAAGATAAAGAATGAAATGAAATGAAATGAAGATAATAAAGAATGAATACCTTCCTGAAAAATGTTACAAAATAAAAAAATATTAGATCGATCATATAAAAAAGGGGAAGACAAAAAATTAACCAGTATAACAAATTTTCTGGGCAATATATTTATTGCCTATGGTGTTGAAACAGTATGATTCGAAATCAGAGGAGGACAATGTATGAGATATGTATGTCTCTGACGCATAATCCCCATATTAATCCCATATTATTTTTTTGACAGTAATATGTTAATATATTTATGAATATAATTATTTATCTATAATAATATTAATAAATTAATAATTATTTAAAAATAAACTTTGAATTTAAATTTAAAATAATATTTTTATATGATGAAATAAAATCTCGTAATTAATTTTTTTCTTTTTTTAATAAAAATGTTTATCAGATGCAACTCACGTGAAAAAAATTTTGTAAGTAATATATTAGACATAGCGTTGGATTAGTATGGGTAATATACGGGCCATTACAAGCCACATGACGGCAATATATGGAAGTTATGCGGCTCCCGTGCCTGAGCCGAATTCGGACCATACAGTCCCTGTATAGTTTTCATATTATTTTTGGAAAAATAAAAAAAAACTAGGTTAGTGGTCCCTATTAGTGTACCTGTCCATATTTGTGTGCCCTTTTTGTCATTTTCGATATAAACAAAATGTTCTAACCTTAAAAGTAACTAAAGGCTATTACAAGAAGCAGTAAAAATATAAATTGCTCGGTATGATGTATTATTTGTTAATAATCGTAAGTTAAAAAGTATCCCTAATATGGTCTGCTTTAAGGGCACATTAATACGGTCTCTTAACCTATATTCATGCTTACATTATATAATTATTTATTGCAACATTTTTCCTATTATCTAAATCTTTCTCCTTCCAAATACTGTAATCATTTTGTTTTATAATATTGAAATGGGCTTTTCTAAAAAAAAAAAAAAGAATACAAAGCTGCCTCTAATAGGATGCAGAATGACCATATGACCATTTTTTCAGGAATTAACCTATCTTAATAGTACGAACTTACCATAATATGATTTGTATCAATTACAATTAATAGTCGTAATTTATTACAGGCTGCTCATGCTGAGAAATTGCACGTAGACTCTTTACTCTGTTTACCAGATTTATACTTCAAGCCGACAAATGCTGAAGACTTAATCGAATACTTTAGAGATATTAGTCAATCTGCTCCAAATACACCGTTACTATATTATCAATCAACTAAAGCTAAAGTTAATGGTGAAATAATTTTCTTAGTAAACCACTGAATGAGATATTTTTTAAATAAAATGAATCTAACACCTTCTATATTTCAGTTAAAGTTCAAGATTTTTTGAAATCTGGTTATGACAAAATTCCAACATTAGCAGGAGTGAAGTTAGACAGCAGTGACATAAAAGATGGAATAGATGCGTTAGCTGTGACCGACAAATTAACTGTTATATACGGTAGTAAAATGGTATGCAATAACTATAGTATTACTCTTATTAATTATACCAACCATATTATTATTGATATAATTTTTTGCAACGAGTGCATGAAACGGGCCTATTTTCATGTCTAAAAGTCGCGTAGAAAATCGTGCATTCCAAGCGTGATTTGGAAAAAAATGAAAAAATAGTGCGATTGTGCAACTTGGGAGGAAAACTACCTTTTTCTAGCGAGGATGATGATTGAGCACGAGTGATACACGAGTGTTGAAAATCATCTTTCGAGTCTGAAAAAGTTAATTGCTCCCTTATTAGACATAGTACTTTTTTTAATAAGTGCAGTAATAGATCCTTTTGTGGATGAAAAGTGGATGGGAGATCGGGTATATCGAGTCGTCATAACGGGAGACTATGTTCTTTTCCTCCCACCGTAGCCGGGTGAATAGTAGCGGGCAGCCTCGCTGAACGCTCGAAATGTTCAATTTTGCATTCACTTTTCTACGCAGAAAAAGGGCCTTTTTGATGCATGTGTTGAAAAAATCCATTTATTCCACACTTGACCGATATGGCAACTTTTTTCCCCCCGAAAATCGGGGCGAAAGTGGCATATATTTTCCGCCAACCTCATTTTTTAACAAAATATGTGTGTGTGTGTGTGTGTGTGTGTGTGTGTGTGTGTGTGTGTGTGTGTGTGTGTGTGTGTGTTTTAATGACCATCCGTGTAAGCACGTTAGAACCGGAGTGGGAAACCAGGTCTTCCCGGGTCTGCCTCGTGGTATTGCGTCGGGTAGGATCTGTTACTATCCCTCGTGGATCCCTCGTTGGAAGCTTATCATTCTTACCTCTCTTTTTCTGTGTTTTTTTAAGATGAAGAGTTCGGAACTAGCTTCTTCTTACCACTCGTGTCATTGCTTGATTTCTCGTTCTTTTTCTCTCTTCTTATCGACCACTATCCAGAAGAAAGAGACAATGTGGTTCCACTTTGAAGTATCTGTGAGCCTTTCTTACACGGATTGTTAGCCAAAAATTTCTCTCGTAGCTCAGTCCCCAGGGTATCCCTCTCAGCCCGAAAGGCTGAACATCTGAACAACGAATGTTTAGCACCATGTTGACTGAGGGCTTGAGCCAGGTGGTAGTTTAGTTGGCTGTGTGTACGTTCCATCTCTCCAGTCTCTGACTCTGGGTATCAGTTTGTGCATCCATCTCCCTTGTATGATATGTCCCACTTTAGTTGCCTCTCCATGAGTAGGAGATCACGGACTCTCTTCTTAATCGCTTCTTGTTCAACTGAAGTCACGTATCTCTGTAACGGCCGGATCGTTTCTTGTTCTTGTCAGATTTTTTCCCTCTCTTTGGCGAGGAGCTGTATAGGCGGAGCCAAAGATAGCACGTTTGCTGCATTTTTGGAGATCGTCCTGAATCTACTAATTACCCAGAGCAAATTTTTCGCTGTACTGGACCCAGCCCTTGCTCGATGACACTTTGCGATGCTATTGGGCTCTAGACTGGTGCACCGCATAAAAGGAAAAAATGAACCACAATCATCAGGAGGGTCTTTCAGTTGGTCCTAGGTTCTCCAAAGTTGGGCATCAACTATTGCAGTGTCAATGCCACGCGATCTGCTTTTTTGGCGGCCTCAGTAACATGTATTTTAAGAGACCAGTTCTTGTCGATCAACACGAATAGATAGTTAATTCGGTCTTAAAGTCAGAACAGCCTCACGTTTTTGTTTTGCCAGTGTCAAAGCTGTGCTTTTTATCCACTCATTTATCATTTTCAGTGCCTGATGTTTTATCACGTGGGTAGGAGGTTTTTTGTTTGCTCGCAGGGAAAAATATATTGACGATATCGAGCAAAGTGCGCTTGTCGGTGAAGACTGCGATGCTGCTACGAACGCGTACCTTACTTATTACTACTCTGTAGATGGTTCTCCATGGATCACCGTTTATGATATCTATCAGGGCTCCCCAGCACTCTCTCTTGCGTGTTCTAATTGCGTTGCGTAGATTCCTCCTTGACCGATAGATTCCAGTAGCAGTTCTTCATTTAGCTTCCGGCCAACTCATTCGATTTGTCTTCGACTTGATCTCAAGTTCATTCCTCCAATCTCGAATAGCATATGTCTGTGATCGCTGCGAGTTGTTTCATCATATACCTCTCACACCGTGAAGTTTCTAACCAGTAATGGGCTTGCCCACGTAAGATCAAGTACTGATTCTGTTACCGACACGGCGGGGTCGCGTCAGGAGTGCATACTCTGTAGCGAGGGCTCCAAGCACAACAGTAATAAAACTGTTGTGTCGGCCGCGGAAACGGC
>JAPYZO010015403.1:0-12193 GCA_030522905.1 Torymus flavipes
TTTTTAAAAAGGCAAATAAAAGCTGGTCTTTTTAAGCTTCGTTTTATTTTTTGCGAAATCTAGGACGCTTCTGGAATAAATAGCTAAAAGTTGAAAAAAGGCTTTTTTGACACTCCGTGCGAGAAGTTCGATTTCTTGCATGCTGCGATAAACGATGCGTGCAAAAATCTCACTTCTCGCTCGTCGTGTCAAAAAATACGATTCGACACTTGTGTGAGAAGTTCGTTTTCTCCTCGTGTGACCTTTTCACCCTCGCTTCGCTCGGGCGCTAACAGTCACACGAGAAGAAAATCAAATTGTCGCACTAGTATCGAAATGTACTATAAGCTGTTCCTTGAGAAAAATTCACACACTCTTGTGATACAGTGTAGCTGGATTTTTCGCGTAGATATATCCTCATATTCGTTTCGTCTGCGGAGAGCGGAGAGCGCAAAAGAAGAATTCATCGCGAGAATGCACGAAATTACCGACGAATTCGTGCAATAGCGGAGCGTAATAACATAGCCGGCGGCTCGCTCTCCCTGTATTTACACTGTTAAATGGCGTCGAAAATCGACGTACAAACTGGCGGGGCAACAAAGTTGCATTCGCCCGACGCAACGAGAGAGAGAGAGTTTTAGAGCCTTTTTTACGGCCGTTTGTATGACTTTTACACCCAGTATAATGGCATAAGCGTGCGCGCGAAATGTGTGTAAACCGTTATAATATGCGCGCGCGATTCTTTTTCATTACGTCGAAAGTCGCGCTCGCGAGATCGGACTGAAAGTGGACGAATTCGGCTCAATGGCATAATGTAAATTGTTTTTGACGTAAAGTGAAGCGACGTCGAGCGCGAAAAACGAAATTCGAGCGAGAGGCGAGAGATCGCTCGCCTCTCTTGAAGCGCTAAGAGCACTCAGCTACAGTAATGAGGTTTTGGGCCCTTGGTCAATTGATTGATTAATGCAGCGATACCACTATTAAATTGTAATGGGACAGCGGTAAAGTAATTATACATGCGCGACTCTCGGCAGCACCCGATAATGTGAAGTATATTCGCGCGTTTTAGAGTGCGAATTGATTTTGTATATATATTTTTTAAAGGAATTTTGTTTCATTTAGATTCTCTATACGTTCGATTTGTCAAATAAAAGGAAATATATTTTAGTATATTGAAATTTTTTCCATGAATTCTGATTTTCCACGTTTCCAATCTCATTCTGTCAATCTAATTGTAATGAAAAAGCTGAAATAAAACTCTATGCATAATCCGCGAAATTCATATTTTAACAAGTCCAAAAAATTTTTTCGTCGCGTTTGCAAATTACTGAATATATTATTACATTGAAATAAATCGAAAATATTTAAAAAATTTCATTTGCGAAACCCAAAATCCCTCATTACAATATTTCATCATACCAAGTCTCGCATATAGTTTCGCCAACAATACACTAATATTCCGAAACCGAACCGCTATCAAAATCACAAACTCCTCCACATTAACATATTCTCCCTCTAAATAACCGAAGCACATACCTTTCCGTCCACCCTCGATTTTAAAAATTCCTTTGCTCCCCCATTACTGCTAACACAAGCAAAATCCTTCGAGCAGAAACTTTCGCTGCAGCAGCACCAGCAGCAGCGCGGCGCCAAAAGTTTTGCGGTCTGACGACTGACTCTCCTGCGCTGCGGTTTTCCCGTATAATATAACAGCGGTATAAACGCAGAGTTAAGCGTCGCTGAAGAACCAACAGAATCCGCAACAATTCTTCTTTGATATTATATATTTGAGCAGTAGCGCGTAGTATTTGCGTAAGCGACGGTCCGACCTTTGCTCGGGACCTAATACACTTCGCGGGAGGGAAAATTTAATAGCCCCCGGGGATATCGCATATACCGTACGTCGGGATCGCTAGAAAATGACACAAAGAGAGGATCTTCGATATCGACGTTTTTCCACGTTTTTTTTCGAGCGTTGAGGAATTGGCAGAGAGAAGGAGGAGGTGGCGAGTTCTCGGCCTGGGGCCGCGGCGACGGAAGACTTATCGCTTCATTAGGGGGGCCGAGGTCCATTGTTGTCGGAGAATTGGCGATTTTCGAGAGCACAGTCGAGAGAGATTGAGGCACGATCGACTGGAAATTCTTTTATTAAATTTTGGAGAGAACATTCTGGGAGAAAGTGACTTTTGAGCGCTCTGATGGAGGTATATATAACGAGCAATTTGCAGTGCGGAGTTGTATAAGGTACTTGAGAGAATGACTTGGAAAGATATTGAATAATGGTGCAGGATTTGATGTCGCGCGAGTGGCTCTTTATAGCCAGATATAAATTGGAAAATACCGGAATATGTGGTGGAGAAATACTTATATAGCAAATATTTGCGAATGGGGGAGAATTAAAAGAAACACACGATGAAAGTCTGCGGCGAAAATACAAATATATATAGATATATAATATTTTGTTTGCCGCAATTTCAGTTGCGACTTGATCATTGAAAAGTCCACGTGTGTCCCGTAGATACGGTTTCCCGATTTCGCCAACTTTGCGGGGGAAAAGTTTGGCAGAAGCCGGATACCTTTTCGGTATAATTTGAAAAGTTTTGATATGAAATTTTACTGGCCTTTATGTAAATTTACTGAGAAATCATGCGTGAAACCGCATATCTGTATCTAATGCGAGAGGGCTGAAGTTATTTTATATTCTGACGTGAAATGATAAATTAATCTCGTAATATTATACCATCTGTGAATTTCTCGTGAGGTATCTATTACATACGTAAATGAAAATCAATGAGAAAAATCATTGATTGAAACATCTTTTGAACTTTCTACTCGATGTATTACACACATACGCATGTTATGTGTACACTCCGCATATGGAAAACAAGCGTAAAGAATAATTCGGTGAATATAGAATAATATCGTTAATATATATACGTACGCAAAAAGCTCTCTCTCTCTCTCGCTTTCTCTCTCTTTCCAGCGACGGCGCGTCGAGGGTTATTGTCACGTCGACAACGAGCCGCAGTCAATCTTCATCTTTGCGCTTTCAATTCAGCCGCTTTTATATACTTCGTGCAAATCCCAACGATTAAAACTAAACAACTATAACGACGTTCATGCGCGCGCGCGGCGATTGAAAAATTGCGCTCGACGTCCTCGAGAACCTATGCAAATGCGCGAGAGAACGCAGCGTTTGGACGCGGGGAATGTTTTTGGAGACTTTTTAGCGGAGCGGTTTCGGTAATTGCTAGTTGGTTCTCGCCTGAATTAATACGAAATAAATACAATGTGCATTGTTATTATTCAGTTGTACAATTTCTGAAAATAATTATATTTTAATTTATATCTATCATTTATTGGAAGATCTAAAAGCTTATTGTTAGAGTACTTTTGCTTTAAGAGTTCTCAATCATTATATATTTATGCACCAGAAATCTGCGGAACTATTCAATTTGAATAAAGATATAAAATCAATTATTTTATCACATTTTAAATACATTTCTTGCAACAATTGCTGAAGATATCATTTCTTCTGATTATTATTATGTTCTGGTTTTGTGATACTAATCAATAATTAAATAAATTGGTTTCACTCGTGAGATTTACATATAGAAAAAATCGAGTGGTTTTTTTTACATGATGTTCATGATTACATAACTTTTCTATATTTTTGTAATTGATAAAAGGTAATCAGACGTACTCGACATCTATATAGTTAAAAAAATCCTTAATTAACATGAATCCAAATTGAAATTAAAAAATCTTTTAGTAAAAAAGATTTAGTAATCATCGTATAAAAAAAAACACATAATTTTCTCAGTTTTACAAACCCTAAATTACAAACTAAATAAATAAAAATAAAAAAAAAATAAAAAATCATTACATCGTGCAACACTTTGCTTGCACCCGAGCGAGCCCATAAACCTCCCAATAATAATACCTACAATCGCAACAACAACGCAATAAGATCGCACTGTGATCACACCGCACCTCTCTTCCAAACGGTTACAATACTACACAGCTATAATAGAAACACCAACATACGCGCGCGCGCACGAGACGGCCGACGCGGCGGTCGCGCGCATACTGAGGAGAGCCGCCCGAGACACATCCCGCGCCCGCGCGCGGGGGGTAGTTGCGCTCGTCTGGCCGCCCCCACTCTTCGCCGTATTTCGGCGCTGCGACTCTCTCTCTCTCCCGGCAGAGCCACTTGTTCTCGATACCTATATATACGGGTGTAGGTGTCACATCTGCGCGTACGTCTTTTTTTGTTCGCTCGCCGTCTGATTCGGGGTTCGGGTCGTGAAATGGAAAGGAAGGCTGCGTGAAATGGAAAGTGGCTGCGGGTATAGGTGAATGGTTGTGCGTGTGGAAAATTGTAGGGTAGGGGGTGAGATGTAGGATACGTGAGAGAATCGGCTGTTGAAATTAAGGTTTTGAGCAAACTTGCGTAACATAAATCTAGATCGTTTATTTTGTTTGGTTAAATTAATAAAAGATTTTTATGAATCTGCGGGAGCGTTTATGCGAAATATTTGCTGAACGATGCTCAAAGTATGACCATAATAAATAAAAAAACAAAGAATCTTCTGTTACGAAAAACAAAGAATATAATCAACAGAGCAAACTCGATAAAAAAAATTATAGCTCTCTCTTCGAAAATTCGCCCCTATTGTTTACGTAAAAGGGGGCGAGAGTGGAGAAAGGATTTTGAACTTTAGTTTTGCAAGTACCTCTCTAAAAGTCACTTATCGGTCGAATTTTTTCGTCTGCAATCTCGAGTAGAAAAGTTTTTCGCCTTTGTTAATTTGAAGCACAAAAACAAAACGGAAAAAACTGACAGCCCTCTTCTTTTATCAAAGCTTGGCCAGAACTTCAGTTACAGTTATACGACTTTGTTATGCCCATGCAGAAGATATCCGACCTTTGTTTGCTTATACATTTTTTTTATTATTTATGCCCGTTCTTTCAATTTCGACAAGACCGCCGTTCCTTGTTTATGCGCCGTCTTTACGAGAGTCGTGTCCTGTTTTTTTATTCCGTTCTTTTTTTAGGTCAGTCGAGGTTTATCTCGATATGCACACGTGGCTACGAATGCTGAATGGACCAGCTGCATAAGCCCAAAATGTCGGTGGTATTTGTTAATCAGATTAGCATCTAACATTGAGAGCGTGATTATTAATGAGCCAACTGCGAAGCCATGAACAGCCTTGCGAATTCTACTGAAAATATTATAACGTTTGTATGAGCATTATTCCAACGAATATCGCGTATTTTTATAAATTATTAGCCGTTGTATGAATAATTCATTCAATTCTGCTATTATTTTGTAAAATTATTCATTCTTGTATAGGCGAATCTTTTTTTCATGAATTTTAGTCCTTGAAAATCGTTATTTGTTTCTCGAAATACAAAACAAAAAAATCACGTAAGTTTTTGAAAGTATAAAAAGAATATACTTTTAGCACTGAAAATATCGAAATAGTCCAAAAATTTCGCAATGGATAGCCCGCTGTTTCAACTAAATTGGCGCGTAGCCCTTTATTGCATTTGTAACCTCAATGTTCGCCGAAATACATTTAAGTCCGAACAGACATTATTATAATTGCGAATGCGATATCCTGCGGCGGAAATCGAATCTACTTTTAAAGGTTAAAATAATCAAATTACTTTAATTCCACTCGAACATAACTTTTATTTCGGGCTTCAATATATCTTTTTTATTTGTACTTTTCGAATTTTACTCTTTTTAATACACTTTCTTTGTTCTATAATTTGTTGAGTATTTTACAATGAGAAAAGATGAGCTTCGATAAACAGTATTTCAACTAAACCATTTTGCTTTCGAAATTCACTTGCTAATTACTTTTTTGTTCGCAGTTTCGGTAGCAATTGAAAATTTATTGACATTCACGTCGGTGATTAAAATCAGTCCGAATGAATGATTGGGCATAAATTATTCATGATCGGACCATGCGCAGTGTGAGTTGCTGGCCACTTAAGCATTCATATTATATCACTGTGTCTATAAACATGAAGTCAACGTTAACTTTCATATGAATGATCAATGGTTTGTAATTCCTACATAGTTCCTTACAAATGCTCTATATGTAGTCAAAAATACTAAAATAGTATATTTCAATCATGATACGTCTCGATTACTGCGACACTCCTTCGGCAAAGTGATACGATATCTACAACATGCTACGTTTTTTTTATTTATCAATGCCTGCCCTAAAAATATAAGGCATTATAAAAAGTCTATTCTGATAAATGGATTAAGAGAGTCAAAATGTAAATCAAATTCATGAGTTCGCGCAAAGGATGCGTGACAACATGAATTATTACTTCCTAATCTATTAAATGCGTGTCATAAAAAAGACTAATCATACAATATTTATAGTGAAACATAGTTATAGAAATATATTGTATCGGCGAATTTGTGAAATTGAATGTAAGTATGATATCAGATTGGAAATCGAGTAGCTTTACGAGTGGACGTTGATTATAAATAATTGCATTAGACTAGGCTACAAATTTCGAAACGAATCAGCAAACCATTCCAACAAAACAATAAAGAAAATCTCTATTTTCCGCTAATGCTCACCCTCTCCCCTTAATTTTACACACACGCCCACGCCTCGAAATTCAGCAACCCGCGTCAGCCACTCCAAAACTTGCCAGCTCGGTCTCACCCTCTCGCCCTTCGCGCTAAAGTGAGAGACGGCAACTCGTTGGTTCCAAGTTCTCACGCTCGCGCGACACCAAATCTCTCTCTCTCAAGAGAACTAAAACTGCTAGACGCCAGTGGGAATTGGGTCGGAAAAAAGACTCGCAACTAAGTTGGTGCGTGCGTCGCGCGGAGGGAGGGGATAATTTCCTCTTTGTCTCAGCTGCTCGGCGCTCGCGGGTAACAAATTAAGAGTGGTTAAAGTTTGCCGGGGAGAGTGGCTGGTGCAGTGGCGGTGGTTTTTTGGGATCGGCGAAGTTGAGGGCTGAGTTGGAACGCTAAGGGTGTTTTTCTGGGGCGAAGAGAGGGAGGGATTGAAGAGCTAGTACTTTGTTTAATTGAAGGTTTTCAATTGGCGTGAGAGTGGATTTTGAGGTGACGTTTCGAACGATCGGAGGCGAGTGGGCCGATTTAAAACTAAAAGGGATGATGAAAAGTTATCGAAAAGTTTCGTTTGAAAAAAAAAATAAATACAGGAATGATAGTATTTAAAGCTGTGTTGGTAAATAAACACGATCGATTAATTTATGTGTAGGATACTTTTTATGACTCTAATTGTACTTGAATGATTCTGTTTAATACTTATTTACATAATACAGCTTTTATAATTTTGTATACCAATTTGAAAATTCTCTTCGTATAGTTCATTACTAGGTATAAAGTTATCATGACTATATATATAAAAATATGAAAATAATTAACGATAAAGATATATAATTTTCGTAATACTAAACTACCGTCTACAACAATAATTAAAATTTTAATAACAAAATTTCATCAAACCACTGATCCACCAAAATATCGAATTCCCTCCGAAAATATTTAAAGCCAGTATGAAATTACTCGCAAATACTATATAACACGTTCTTACGCAAAATTATCTTGTACTAAAGTCAAGCCGTACACTTCATTATCCACCCTCCCGGATGAATTTTCTCCGCTTACAATCCAATTAACACAATAAAATATCTCAATAAAAACTCCCACCGACACGTTGATAAACTTCCCCCCGCATACAGTCGCGCACCAGCGCGTCCAGAACCCCAAATCTAATTTATTCCCGCGCTCTCGCGAGCAAAATCATCCGCATCTCTCGTACACGCGCATCGCCGCATTCTTACGCTCATTGCACTTTCATTTCTCCTCCTTGTGTCCTCCCCTCCGTCGTGTTCCGGGTATCCGCCCACATCCACACGCCGAAATTAGTTCTCTCTCTCTCTCTCTCTCTCTCTCTCTCTCTCTCTCTCTCTGTCTCTCTCTCTCTCTCTCTCACCCCTCCGCTCATTTGTATTCAAATACTAATACCACACGGGGCCCGAGTGTGTATAACTTTGTCGGGCGCTGCTGCCGTTGTGTCGGCCATTAAGCTGCTACCCGTCCGCTTTTGCCGCGGTCATCCTTGTGTTTACCACTACACGGTCGCAGTTTTGCCGGGAAACTTTCGTTAGAGAGGGAGATAGTTTCGCATTGGTACGACATTTTTGCGCGCGGAGACTTATTCTTTTTGTTTACGAGATTTGGATTCGTCTTTTTTTTTCGTAGTGTCGTATAATATCTGGTGGTATAAAAGTTGAGAGATATTTTGTGGGATTTGGATGCTGAAAAAGTATGATATCGAATAGTTTGATCCTGTTGGAACTCAAATCACACTTTTTTGGTGAAGTTTAGTTTATCTATGATAATACTTTCCAAAAGCAATTGAGTGGAAGTTGTTACTGTTTATAAAGTATGGAAATATCTTTTGTTTTGAGGCAAACAAGTGATAACAAATTTGCTAAATAAGGAGATGTAGTGTCTGACCAAACTTCGGACGTATCATCTACTTATATTCTTCAGTTTACCTATTTTTACCTATGTTTACCAAGACGTTTAGATTAAGTATAAATATTTATCCATGTTATACCGTGTTAAAAGAGAAAAATTCTATCAATAGATCAAAATTGGTATTCTCAGTTTTTTAAATTCGCTGATCAAGAAAATTATCATTGATTTTGAAATTTCGTGACCATATATAGATATTGGATCTCCCATCTTGAATTTTGAAAATCCGACAACAGGTTCGTGAACAATTCGATTCGTGAATTATCCTATATACACTTGCAAGTTGCGTGCATGTACCCGTGCGCGTGCATCTCGCTAGCGAATATTAAGCAGCTCGCGAGCGGCGCTCGTAACGTCGGCGGCTATTGCTCATGGCTATCCCCGGTCGCTCTGTATGCGCTCGCGCAGCCCAGCGACTTAGCGAGTTCGCGTTCGCGCGTGTAATGGCTTTATAGAATGGATCGCTTTATTTCGTCGCGCTCGTATCACGTGTGCGGCCCATTATACGCCCTCCTCGACTCTCTCCCTCTCTCTGTCTCTCGAACACTCGTCAATTACCAGGCGAGTAGTGTAGTAGACAAGTCGGTTGCGCTACAGCGGGGAGCAGTTGTAGTTTAGTTTCTTTCCGCTGCTACAGGTATGGGATAATGGAGAAGAAAGAGGCAGAAAGATTGCGTTACGAGACTATGTTTTGGAGGTGTTTGATTGCTTTAGTTTTGTTGTTGAAGCTGTTTTGCAGATAGAAAAGTTAGCTTGATGATATTAATAAAAGAACTTTTACAAAATTTTTATCCATCATCGTGTTCACGGCAACCAACGAATTAGTCTTTTAATCTTTTAAGAATAAAATTGTTTAGTAACTATTACATACAAACATTATTCTTTATATTTATTTTAGAAATATTATATTATTATGGAGACAATAAAGTATGCTCGATTCGTATCATAAATACTTGCACAGTGGCAGTCAATAGAAGAGACATCATGAGAGATGATACAGAAGATAAAAAAAGCCTACGAGATGAAATTAGTAACACTTGACTTCATTTTTAGATACCAGAAATCGCCTCTTTGCCTCTTAAAAGTTATGACCCCGTTAAAATCCGTTTTCTGGAGGATGTGAACTCTCCTTGTATAAGTAAATAACCATTTTGTTAAACTTCAAAATAATATATAATTTGAATTTGAATTTCTGTTTGTATAGTTGAATCGCATATCGTATTCAGAGGAACTTTGAGAAATAGAGTGCAGAGGATCCACTGCTTTGAAATTTTGAATTCGTATTCGAAATAAGCGACCTCAAAACTCTACCTACCAATTTACATACGCTATGGAAATCAAACTAATTGTTATTAGTTTCGCATCAGACTGTTATTGCATTTATACCGTCTCAGATTTTTGAATTAACAAATTCAGCAACTTTGACATTAAATTTCTATTTTATGTTTCGTTTTGTATTATATAGAGGGCATTATTATGTACCTGTCTTTTTTATGATACGTACGGTGAAGCAAAATAACAATTTAACTTGCGAAGCAATCTTTTTGCTTCAAAAATAGTACTTAATCTTCAGTATTAAATTCTATAATCTTTTGAGTTTCAATAAACTTCAGCATAAAACGTAAAGTCTTCACAAATTGTTTTATTAACAAGCACAATAATATCTCGTATGAAACGAAATTCACGGGTTTTCGAAATGAACATTTGCCTTTGTGAGTTGGGATACTGTGAATTGCGGTCGCCATTGTTGAGAAGGCACTTTGATACGGGATCCTAATATATTTGAGCTATCGAAGTTACTTTGATCGCTCGCTGCGTTGTTAGTAAACTATTATATGCTAATTTTATTGTTAGTAGCCAACTCTAATGTATGCCACAATTATCGGCTTTCAACAATAATCTTATTTCGTAGACCAGTTGGTAAGTTTTAAGTATATTAGAGTTTATTTAGTATTAATATAGAAAATAAAATGTTACATAATGCTCTAAAAAACATAGCACAAAACAGCAATTAGTTATATCGTACAAACTTGTAAAAAAAAAAATAGAAATCTAATAAATGTAATACGAATTCATAGATCGTATATTGATTTTTTTACAATTTTCTTATTTTATCTAAAAATAAAAATTCTTTCTTGAAATCACATTAGACGCCGAGAATTCGCCAAGTGTTCTTCTATAACAATCCAATAAAAACTACCAATTCTATATTTTGTGCACGTGCACCATACGGGTATAAACGTAAATTTTTACCCCATCGAATGATAATTGGAATTTTGGCTTTTCCATCCCCTTACACAGCCTTTCCTCTCGCTCCTTCTCCCCATATTTCACTATACCTCTCCCTTCCTCTCAATGCCTTGTTAAGAACCCTATTATAAGACGACATGACGCGCGGGCGCTTTTCTCTTCGATCTCTGGAATTTTCGATACGACCGTCTCGTCAATTTCACTGTCGTCTGAAGCATTTGCACCGGAGAATAAATTTCAAGATTCCTTCTTCCGTAAAGATGGTAACAAGGCAGCCGATCTCGATGCGACTGTATTTCTGTAAAGATGAGTGGCGCGAGGTCGATCAAGCGTCTAACTAACTATTTCCACGGGCTGCAAGAACACCATAACGTGGCTTCAACCGTTAAAAGGTAGTTAATTTTGACGCTTTTCTTTCTCGATGAGTCGATGTTTCCTTCTGAAAGCTTAGTTTGTATTTTCAAAGATATCATTATTGTAGGAAGTGGATGAATATGCAAACTATGATTTGACAAACAACAGAAATTACTCTAAAAGTTAGAAAAGAGATTCATTATGAATAACTATTTAAAAATTATTATTCTACATAATATTGTGTTATTGGAAATCACTCAAGAAAATAGGAATTTAATTAAATTTAAAAAAATCATAGAACGTATATGCTTCCTTATTTAATAATCGCTGAAAAATTTGTTCGGCGCTATATCTAATATTTTTCTTATTTTCAAGATATCACATTGTTCAAGTCCATCAAATAAAGTCACTATATTATTACCAAAAATTCTTTATTTTGAATATTTATTATTAAAAAAAAGTGTTATAAAAGTCTTGGAAAAAGAATCACCAAACAAACAAAAGCTATATAAAATGGATTTTCGAGGAACCCATTAAATCAAAAGCTTTTCGCGAGTTACGATCCCTATATGGATCGCGTCCGCATCGCTGAATCGATATCCCCAAATCACCACCAATTTTTCCAGTCCCGAGTAAAAAAACCCTAACTCACACGATTGTAGAAACAAAATATCTCTTTAATTCTAAAACTAAATCACTTAAAAAATCGTTAACAATATACTTCTACAAATAAAACTGTATATATCCAAAACCGCGAGCGCCGAAAGTTCATCCGAACGACTCGCGCTTGTCCCTGGAGCTGGTCATCGTGGAGACGCTGCGCGTTCGGCGAGGCAACGGCGACGGCGCCGCGCAGTCGTCGAGGTGGCGTTGAAGCCTGCGCAGCCTTCTCGCCTCCTGGCAGATGCGCTCGATGAACTGCCGGCGCACCTGGCGCAGCTCACTCGCACCACCGCCAGTCGCAAGGTTTTTCAGACTCGAGCTCGAATCGGCTGTGATGAGCGCGTCGTCCGCGTTGAGATCCAAGGCGAGTGGAGAATTCTGTGGGCGAAAGGT